>JAOEHI010029542.1:0-24948 GCA_025447815.1 Percopsis transmontana | reverse complement strand
TATTTCTTCCCTCATCAAAGATTAGCATTTTTGAGAGGTTTGCATTTGCCTGATACACCGCTGACTCAGACGTTCGCCGGCTCTCCCTGGCACGATGCAAATCTGTCAAGCGCATACCATATTCCACACTACAAATAACTGAGATGTTCTCATCTGATGGTGGCTAGATGCTGACACGTGCCAAAGTTGAATTGATGGGTACACCACCTATTTGATAACAGGGCTTTACAGATGGAATGCCGAGGCAAGGATTTCAATGGAATGAAAATCATTCTCCACAACAGAACATTTCAGCACTACTTCATCATGCGCAACAAATTACACAGTCCTCTGTTTTTCCGGCAAAACAAGATTAATCACTGTGTATTCTGAACATGCAGAAAATCAAAAGAGGACCGAAATGAACTAGCCAGCATTGCTTTGATAAGTTCAGCTAGCACCTCTCCGTAGCTTCGTTGCCGAGATCAAGCTGACCTAGATTCCATTATTTCTCAATTCTGCTGATTGTCCAACAGCAGGTAATTAAGTGTGGATCCTCCAACTGGTTCAAGTGGGCCCCAGATACTTCTGAGATGTGTTGCTGAGTCAGGGTGGCGCTATGTGGCTAAGTGAGATCTACAGACACATCTCCACTCCATTGCATTCAGTGTGTGTGCCAGCTGCCTGCCAGGGGCCCAGCCTCATTAGCAGAATTACGGAGATCAAACAGAGCGGCCGAGCAAGCAGAAGAAAGAGAATCGTCTCTCTCTCCAAGAGGCTTGGATGAAAGGCACGCAGACAGTGAAGTGGGGGCAGGAGGAGACATTGTGTAACTCGAAGGGAGGGTGCTTTGATTCCCTGTCTATTATAGATGAAAAACGTGTAGAGCTTTGATGGGCCTTGCACTCGTCTGTTGACATTCCAGTGTGCTTATTTGATCACATAGGTGAAGGAATACGAAGCCCATTGTACCTGATGACGGCTCAAGGCTGCGGACTTATGTGTCATCATTCATGTCCAATTTAAATCCAGAAGTGTATGGGTCATTTCAATGAAATGGTAGCTTGATGGACTCCATTGTTCATGGGTCAGTGTTATTTACCTTTAGAAGGTAAAATAAACAAACACGCGGAGAATACTCAGACATCTGAGGCAAGGAATCTACAGAATAAAAGTTCCTTCATAACAATAACAAGGTGCTCACTGTCACCATTAGGGGGGAATAGTACAGAATATTTGGCCAAGTGTAGCTTTTTCCCGGAGCAATGAATATACTGTTATATACATTATTAGTGATAATGTTCTGCTTTCACAGTCTATAACCAAAAAGTCACACAGGGTCAATGGTTTTCTGGAAGTATCTTTTAATGGTTTGTCATGCAGTATATCCTGACAGTATGATGTACAGTATGTATATATTATCACAAATCAGAGGATTGGTTATGTAGCCGCTATGTAAAACTGAACTACGTAAAACTGAAGGGTTTAATTTCACATGGGTTATTTACATTACAATTACAATGTATGCGTTTATTACAACAAATGTGCAAGCGACTGCGTGACACCTAGAGTAAAACCATCCAGCAAATGATTGCATTTCCAAACGAATAGCTACAACATATAAAAAAACAATAGATACACCACCTATCTTTTACAGTTCCTAAATTAAAATTAAAGGTACGCTCCTCGATTTTTGCCAGGAATTGCCCTAGTGGTTGAAACCAGCATCACAAAAACACAGTTGTTTTGGGTTGAAACCCAAGTTGCTGGAACTACTTTTTTTTGCTCCCCTAATACAGAGCTCCCCTCAAGCCATAGACTCACACGCTTCACTACCCCTCCCCCCACAATCAGATAGAAGTGTTTCAATTTTGATAATAGTGATAATTTGGGGGTCGGGGGCACTGTAGTGCAATCGAGGAGCTATTAAGAACCTCTTCATGCCATTCTGTCCAAACCATTTCTATAGAGTTCTGCCCTCACTATCACAGGGTCAAACAGCTCATTAAGTGTGGGAGAGAGTGTCTCATCTCTAAACCTCTCAGCAGCTCTCATTTATCACACAAATGTGCACCCTTCAGTCACAAACAGCCAAGGATGGTGTGCCTATAATGAATTATTTCACACTCATTCATGATTTACAATCATTTGTTGGCCAGCTGATTTAAGGGCTGGTTTATGCAGGGCTGATCGATCTAGCCTTGGACTTTCCATTCATTTCATGCCTGTCAATTTGATCTTTCAAAGAAAATGTGGGTAGTGTATCAGCTGAGGTTTGAGATAACTAAAGCTCAGCGTGATTAGAGGTCAACAGCGGTGCAAACTTCAAATCAATAGAATAAAATGCATTGCAGCATTCCTCTATGTATGTGATAGCGCTTCGCAATTTCTAGGCAATCCTCCTTTTTTACGTGAGGGCACAGTATTCATTCTGTATTAAAGTTAGCAAGTGTGTTAGCAATTTGTTAGTGGTCAAGTTTCGGTACGATACATGAGCTAATTACTTGAAAACTCTTTTGGCCCTTTTATCTTACTCTGCACATTATAGAGTGCATGGACCCATTCGATTTAGCCACAAAAGCCCTTTTAAAATGGAAGAGATTTCCACTGCATCCCTAGTATTGGTAGTGAGTCCCAGTGAGGCTTACTGGAGAAGCAGAGGTAACAGCAGTGGATTTAGAGGGGGATTTCATTAGGGGGAGAGAGTGATGTGAGATGGTGGTCCAGGCATCAGGGATGGGGGGGTGTGAGGTGTGGGGTGTGGGGGGGGCTCAACAGCCTACATCATTACGGGTGGGGTTGACAGCGGTGGGTCAGAACATCTCGCTAAGGCTGACACTTTGCTTATAAACTCTTTGCTTGCTTTTAGAAACGTAATAGATGAGATAATTGGGTGGTGGTGGGTTTTCTGGCTAATTACCTCTTTAGAGGGATTTTGAGACATGAGGGGGTGAAATTGCTTTTATAAGAATAATGATGCAGAGTTTCCAATGCAGAGAAAACACCAAATCAATTGATTGATTTCTTATTGTTGGCACATCAGAAAAATAAGTGAAAGTTTAAAAAATTATATGCAGTATTTAGTGTATTTGTGTTGTTTGTTTTGAGTAGTCTTTATATTTTATATTTTGAGTTTTTTATGTTTTGTGTTGAGTTTCATTTTGGCAAAAGGTATTTTAATAAATTTTCATTTATTATTATTTATTTTCATGACATTTCAACATTGATTACTCTTCTTTGGCGTGAAAGTCAAATCAAACCATGTTGATTATATTAGGCTATTGTAACGATGCATCGGGAGTAGGCGAGTGTGAGCGTGAGCCAGAGGAACAACGCAGACCAGCGAGGAAAGACTGGACGCATAAAGCGTAATTTAATAAAGAAAAACACAGTACAGTTGCTTAAACAAAAAAGCACGCACGGGCCCGCGCACGGGCCTGTGCACGCCAATCGTGACAGCTATCCTTGGCCTACCTAGTCTCAAATTGTTTGCAGACCGGCTCTGTTCCAACCTACATTTTCAGGGCTATGCTGACAAAGCTCAGGGCACACGCTGACAAAGCTCAACAGTGCATGCACAGCAGATGAAAGACAAATCCAGCCCATGTGGGTCCACGATGACGCAAGAAACGCAAAAATACTTTCACAAAGGCCCTTCTTTTTTAATGTATTTTTCACACAAACAAGTTTCATCAGAAGAAGGCAAAATTAGAAGGAAGACAAGAATGCGGTATGACATATCGCATATTCGGACGGAGAGCGAAAATGGAGCTCTTCTTTAATTTCATTCGAAGGGAGTTCCAGGTGTGCTCGGCATGGATTTTCTCCACAAAAGGTGTTGGAGGTGTTTTGCATCTAAAGTGCATCAGTGTCATGAAATGACACAACTTCAAAACAATGATCATTCAAACCGCTGTGGTGAATCTATTGGGCTTCAATCTCACGCTTCTTCTGAGATCATATACAATAGTTTTTGAGGACAGGAAACGTCACATTGCTGGTCAGATGCCTGTTATAGGCTGCCAATTCAGTGGTTGCATTAATCCACTGTAAACCTAGAAGAATTTCCCTCATACTTTAAGTAGGTCAAATTAATCTAATCTGCAAAAGAAAGCATAGTTTCCAAAACTCTAAAGCTCTTGATACTCCCTAAACTAATCACTGTAGCAAACAAAAGGCAAGCAAATAATGCCCACCTTATCACATCAAATCAGAGTATTTTTTCATAGATTACATTGATATAAAGATGATTAGATGATCGGTTAACACTGTATGCCGAAAAGGGAAATAAGTATTATGCCTAATGAAGAAACACAATGACATCCTGCCTCGTTCACTGAGGAAAAACACCTGGGCCGGGTCTCCACAACGGTAGGACCAATCATCAAAACCATGTTCTAAAGGAACTTTTCAATGGTGAGAACGGGTAGCAGAGAATATCCTCTCATCTCAACACATGTACACGTTTACACCTCTCAATTTCCTCCACTTCCTCACTACACTTGCACAATCACGTCATGCCACGGGATATTGCAAACTCTCTTCGCAGTTACCGACACTCCTTGCTCTTTCTCTCTCTCTCTCTCACACACACACACACAAACAAAATGAGCCTAGAATGGCTTCATCTGGTTAGCAGAAAGGCACTCATTAAGTCCATGCACGCCAGGTTCATTATTCCCAATGGTGATAAATAAAAGATCGATATCTTCTTTGTAAACCATTATTTATATAGGAACGCGGATAAATACTGACACAATAGGAAAAAAAAAAACTTTATTGGCCAATGGATTTTACCCTCCTTTTCATTTCAATGATGCTTTCCCTCTCTTCATTAAAATAGCGACTGTGTGCGCTGACTTCCGTGTCTTTTCTAAAGAGAGGATCAGTTTCATCAGCCTTCCTGCCAGCCCACCAGGGGAAATGTCACTCATTAATACTTATTCTTAAGTCTGCCTGACAATAGTAGCAAGGTCACATGGCCCCATATTTCTCCCCAGCAGCCCCTCATGCATATTTGCCTAACTGTCTTATTCACATGTGGCATACTCATACAGAAAATGCCTCTACTGTGAGAGTATAGGAGGCAAGGAGAAAAGAAATAGGTGAGTAAAGGTAAAGGGGGACATGAACAAATAACTGTCTGAATAAAATTGAATTTAATGCCAACTTCATTAGAAATACTTGATTAATACACGTGTGATCGTGGCAAACTGAAAATGATTGCTCCATTAAGATGATACAGCGCTTGAGATAAGGCTTAAAAGAAGGCATTTTACAACCAATTGTGAGAGATCACATGATCCAGTCAGCCAAAAGAGTGGGTGAAAAGTCAGTTCTAACCCAATAGAGCCAAACTCAGCTTCAAGACATCTCTTCATAAACCTATGGGTGACATCAGAGACACTAAGTTCATATTTTATATACAGTAGGGGCTAAACTTTGAAAGTGAATGTTCCACTGTCTAAACAGAAAGTTGTGATTCATTCATGCCTGTGTCCAAATTGTGATGTGTGCATGGTGTCTCCCTCTTTTTTTTTTTTTTAAAGTTTTTCGTTATGCCCGTGACATTCCGCAGCCTACAATGTAGGCTTAGATACCGTATCTGAACACAACTTCAACAATAATGATCAACAGACACAATGCCGTTGCACACCAACCTTGGCAGCCTACAGTGTTGTCTTGGGCGTTCATTTAGAGTGGTTTGTACAATTATAGTAAATAGATACAGTCAATTATGGTAACCATGGCATTAGACATACAGTGTAATGGCTTGGACGGGGTGCTGAGTGTAAGTGCAGGAAGCGCAAAGACAAGGCGAGACGAAAGGGCAGAGTCAAACTCGTAGCATTATTTTAATAGAAAAACCAGTAGATCGAAGACCTAACTGACAGCGTGGTCACATGCAAGGCTAAACAAACACAATCACTGACAATTCCTCTCATCCCCGCTTATATAGCTACCAGGAGAGGGCTTATGAGGAGATTGCGTACAGGTGCGCCACTGAAGGGGTGCGTTGGTTATGCGGAGAGCCGACCGCCGGTGGTTATTTCACTGGCGGGCTCGACCCGGGAGGGGCAGCGGCTCCGGTTGTTACATACAAAATATGCACTGAAATTAAGTATGAATACTAAAACAAACTATAAGTTTGGGAAACTCTGAAAAGCATTCTTTCTTTTGCCAAAAATTTGTTTGAAGGAACCCCAGAAGTATATGCAGTGTTTGCACTCTCCATTACCTGTAAGCATTACTGTCAAGTCCTCGCCCCCCCCCCCCAGGAGAGTGTACCGTAATGAATAGCCTGTTGGTGTCCCCGCTTCCTCGCCAACAAAAGACCCCTTTTTAAATATCAGCTGCTATTTAAAGCTTTTGCAATCCGGCAAAAAGTCCAAACCCTCTTTTCAAAACCACATGATTGAATCTTTAATGGGCTGTACTGTTAACGGAAATGTCGCTTCTTCCACGTCTGCAAAGACTTCCGGCAGGCACTACCCGCTGTTCAGTCTCTCTCATCAGTCCGCAAATGTGGGCTTTCACACACTAAATCACAAGGTGTTTCTGATTGAATAGGGACAAACCGCTGAGTTTGCACGGGTTTCTATGTGAGGTTCCACGGTTGATGCTTTACATTTTCGCATTTCTTTAGATTTACTAAGAAGCAGCTCGACGGGCGAGTCATCAGAATTCAACATGCCTCCAATGGATCATGTAAATGAATTGACGCACATTTGAACACATGAACCAGCACACCTTTTTTACACACCACCAATCGATATTCACAAAATAGAATAAATAAAAATTGGAGAGTAGGTGATGAATATCAGAGATATAGAGACTGGCTTTGTGTAGACAAAGAGAGGGAGGGAGTGGGACCTGGAACTGCACATGCATATCTGAATTGTGCATTAGGATTCTCCAGTATGTCTGTGCTTGTGTGGTCGTTCAGTGGAGTAAACACCAGCTGTGCAGGGAGCTGTGTGCCCAGGTGAGGGGAACAGGTCAGCGCACCATGTTGCGACTGTTTTCCCACAAGTCTTGTGGACTACGGGAAGAATATCATCAAGGATCGTCTTAGACAGGGATTCAGGGTCAGAGAACTCTGACAAATGAGGATACGTCAGGCTTGTGCCTTGAACACTATCCACTGTCCTATAAGCATGTGCCAAAAAAACAACTAACAAGTAAAGTTTTAAGACGAGGCCAAAAAAATGTCTACTCCCTTGTTTATCCAGAGACCATGCTTCACAAAACAAATATTTCCACAATGCTGTGCATTCTGCCGTTACAGTAATCATTTCAGTTTAAAAAAACAAATACTAACACAATTTTGTTGTCTGTCCTCACAAACCGTTACTTACAAGTCCCAAACGAGGCCAGTGGATTAATAATTCAGTGTCTTCTGCCTGCTGCAAGCAACTAGTTGGAGCCATGGCATTTCATTTTGGCAAAAAAAATAACTGTAAAGGCTACAAACAGAAATCTGAAAACGTGGTGGAGTGGTTCTCTGAACAATACCGTGTAATTACAGCGCGTACATGTCGATCCCATTATGCACTTAACAACACGCCTACAGGGTTTGCCTTTCATCTGTGGTGGAACAGCGCTGAGCCTCAGATCCCGTAGAATAGCACAGCTCCACAGACGTATCGCTTTCCTCGTGCTAGACCTGGAGGATCAAGAGCTGCTTTCGCATAACCCTGCTTTGTTGCTTTTAACAAACCTAAATGAGAATTTCACTTTTTTTTAGGAAAACTTGACTTCTGAGCATGTCACAGACTTACCCCGCTTTACCTCTTTATGCAAAAAAATTTTTTGCATCTTAACTGAAAGGGATGTCACTTGGTAAGTGGTAAAATACCATATATTCTTCATATAGTAATGCTGCTGTGCAAATCCATTCACTATATTTGCTAAACAGCCGGAAAAAAAAAAAAACTCGTTATTACAATCCTCCTCAATCACAGCAGGTAAAGCAGAGCAACATCTCTCCTCCCAGGGCTAATCCTTTGATCCAGGGTGAGTGCATTGGGTTGGATGCCGGGGGAGACGAGCAGAACATCAGCTGAGAGAAACAAGCCAATCAAGTTAGTTAGAGAAGATGTCATGCTTTGAACTTTAACTGCAGATTAGTCCCTCCTAAGAGGACAAGCAGGCGAAACACATTTCAGGGGAGTGAGCGAAACCTCCCTCCTGCCCTCATTTTCATGACTACACTGATGAAGCTACGCGGCAGATTCCACAGAGAGGAGTGGCGCTGTAGAACTGGAGGCACAGCTGGGGGAACATAATGACCCACGGGATTCTAAATAACAACTGGTGCTTTAAAAATCAACCTAGAACGAAATGGGTAACAGTGCTCGAATGACTGTGCTACTATAATTAAGTTGCCATTCACTAAAAGGTGTAGGACTTTCAAATGTGTCCTAATATGTGCCAAGGCCAACCATGAGCTACAGTATTAGCCTAAATGTATTAGCAAACCTGCAAACTATGCACCTGGTCAGATCTCCATACTGCATGCATATTCTACTAAATAAAGAAATTAATACTATCCACTAACTAAGAAAAATCTCGCCATCTTTCCATGTGGTGTGGACTGTTAAAGTACAAAATTACAGATTGTCGTGAAACCTGTCAGCTGTTTTGTAAGGTTCTTTGCAGACCAATATATTGGTCATAATATAAGAAGGAGAGGAAATCAGACAACAGTTGAGCAACCATGGCTTCCACCACACAAATCCACATTATTGCACCTCCTCATGGGACAGATATAGCTACCAGCCTGCCTAGAATTTGATGAGCCCACTCTTCATGATTATTATGCTTTGACAATACTGGGGAGTATCAGGTGGAATACAGCTCTGTTGTGTGACTAATTCAGTTTTATAACAGTTTTGTTTTCAAAGACAGCCTCAGGAAAAATGCTGAAGTATTCCACATAGCATGGAGTTGTTGAGTATCACTGTAATACATAGGGCCCCAGTTTCCCGGTCAAGGCGAGGCGGAGGCACATGGCGCAAGTCCACGGTGCAAGTCCATCTAAGGTGTGGCCAATACTTTTTTGCTAATTTTGTCACGGCGGTAAGTGGGCGCAACTGCGCCAAGTTGTAAAAGGGTTGGGTTAGAGTGAATAAATTATCAACAGTGGTGCGGTCTGTCTTCAATTACGGCCAATCCTCCTCTCATTCTCTTTAACAGCTCTACGCTCTCTGTCTCGGCTAATTGACATTTTTGTAATAGACGGTGAAAGTCCAGACCGGCGGAATAGCTTCTCCCGGGGGGAAAATGTAAAAAATTATGTTCTTGTTCGGGAGGTTGCCACAATTGCCAAGTGCGCAAATATGGTACCTCTAATAAACGGCAATGATACAAATGATGATACAAAATTTTGTTTTGTGATCAAAAAGGTTAAGGACAGTAGTCATGAGTTCAATTATTATCAAAATAGGTCAACACCAGTCGAACGGTGCATCTCTAATGGGTAACAAACAGTAACATGTCAACACGTGATCAGATTCGGTTTCAAAAACCAAACATCTCAAATGATGATGAATGTAAGAGAACAACAACAAACCTTGGTATGCTTTTAACCAGTATTAATAATGGACTAGACTAATGGATTGTCTAATTTAGTTACTAAACCTGCTTTAACTAGGGGAGTACGTGAAGGAGATAGAATGTTAAATTTGAGGGTTTGGTTTCTTGCTGTCCAGATAATCTAACTTTGTTATTCTGATTTTCATCAGAATCATAGTTTTCAGTCTGTGACCTGCAAAGGGGAGAGGTGCGGTTTCCATGGTAACTCGGGGGCAAGATGACCCTTTTAAGGATATGACCCCCAGATGTGTTTTTCTGGAATTTCTGGGAGTAGGGATACATTTGCTGAAACGCAAACTCACAGTTAATGTTTATAGGCACAGTTTATTGTCACCTCTCCTCTTTCAGAGGGCAGGCACATATTACAACTATGTACCCAACACCTGCTTAGACTTGCGGCTCAAGGTGAGCATATTGCACTGGGATGAACTTGGCAGTGTTTCTCCACATAGTGAGTTACTTCAACTCTCTTTCGCCTGCCAAAAAACAAGCTGAAGTGTCTTTCTCTGTTGTCTGTCACATACTGTACATCCACTCTAGGATTCTGCAACAACCCTAAAGACATTGGAGCTATAGCCAGCAAGCTAAGCTAATTAGCATTGTTACTGTTGTTGATGTTGTGATGTTGGCTTCCTTGGTGTTTGCCAGTGCTTAAATATATTGACAGAAGCTGACAAAAAAAGAGTTTGTTAAATTAAAAACATAAAAACACATATCTTGATCCTCCGCATGCACAACATTTACATAAATAGGAAATTACGAAAATCCAATATGTGTCAGAAAGCAAAAATCAATATTTTCATTAACGATGGCAGAAGATAGAATTTTCACAGTACACGTTAGATAACAGTATCTTCATTTGCCTGAAATCCAAAAGCAACATTACCTACAGCACGGGCCCTCATGAGGAGACATACAGTACTTTATAAGCCCATGTTTGGCTCAAAAAACTATGTGGGCTTCTGCTAGCACCAATGACGCACTATAGTCAAAACGGAATGTTGTGATCTTCAAGCTAATCACCTTTGCTGCTTAGGCCTATGTGGTAATACTTCCGTCCAGCAGAAATAGAAACTTATCTTCTCTTCCTAATGGCTCATCATGACCACCCTCACGCCTAACATGGCCCACTCAGCTCCCCCGGGACTTTCAACACATATGGCACTTCCTGTGGCGATCAATCACGGCTTCAACCACCAGTGCCACTCTTCAGTGATTTAATGGAGGTACTGGTGGTCACCACGGGTGTTGGGCTTATGAAGGTTAAGGTGAGGAATGGCGGTCAAGGTCTGATGAACACAAGCTGATGCAGTTCAGTTTGGCCGCAAACACTCCCCTCTGGGTGAGAGTGCCAGTCCTGTAGGTTGAATTACTCGCAGTGACACACCTGCTGCTTTCCCAATAACGGCATGGCAGATCCAACATCCTTCTCTGATTTCATGGTGATTCCACTTGTGGGACATTTTCTCAATTCGTGACTTTACCAAGGTCAGTTGTTACACCAAAACAGATGGAAAGAGAGGTTGTGTACACTTTGCAGTCAAAGCACATTGCATGCAGTCAAAGATGCACATTTCATATTATACATGATTTGTCACGGGGCCCAGAGAATTTAAAGGTCGGGCGGAATTATAAACAAATAGTGCCTGAATAGACTACGTTGGTTTGGGCCATGAGCTTGAGGCACGTCACATTTTCAATCTCCAACAGTGGGAGGACAAATCGCTTGAGAGAAGGGATTAGGGTTGTGAATCACTGATGGAATAAAAGCGTCTTGTTGTTGCTTTGTAATTGTCTCTGCCGTATTTACATGTTAAAAAATGGAAATCTTTTGTTGGGTGCTGGCATGAAAATCGTTCTCCTGTGATTCAGCGGCATTAAATATTCATGACTCGACTACGTGGAAAGCACCATTTAGGACCTAGGTGCCAACAAGAGGTAGGTGAAGGCACGGATTAGCAGAGGTGACAGGGTTGATGAATACAAACATTTAGGAGATTATGGTTTTGATTGGAATAATGCTTTGCGGGCAGATTTATTTAAAGCATTTATGTGTGTGTGTGTGTGTGTGTGTGTATATGGGGAGAAGTGATTAGATTTCCTTTTTTTCTTCTATCTATATGGAATTTTGACACACAGTGTATGCTGCCTCCCTGAGGGTGGGATGGTATTTTCGACTGTGGAGGGGGAATTGATCTAATAGGTGACACCCAGTACGGGAACTGTCAATAAAAGGTCAGAAGCTCTCTGCTGCCAAGCATACAGAGCGGTTGCTAAGCCTCCAGTACAGCTATGCGACGTCGATCAATGTTATATGAGAAGGTTGTAAACATTGAACTGAGTCGTCCCGAAGCTTTGCAAAAGAGTTTCAGTTTGGAGACTGCTGGGTGAGCTTTGCTTTTAGCTTTGCTTTGAGTTTTTAGTTCTTGACAAGGCTTAAAAGCAACATCCAGCAGATACAGTTTGATAGCATGTAGAAGAATAAAGATGTTAATCAAAAAAAGGCACTCAAAATTGAATGTGTCAGACCACTAGATGTTGTGATGACTTTCATGTGACAAATGGAGTATCTTCAAGCAATTTCTGAAGATTCCATTTACTGAGATAACAAACCCAATACAAATGCAGACGTATACATAATGAACAGACAGAGCCAGATACAGTACATACATATACATATGCACGAAGACGCGTAAACCCAGAGAAGCAATGTTTTTTTTGTTATTTAACTTTGACCTAACCTGCAACACTGACATTTGCAAGGCCAAATATTTACAAGATAAATTGTCTAATTGTACTATGGGCTGCAGTCTGCGTGTCAATAAAAAAGAAAAGACAAGTCAATCGATTGAATATTACAAAACAAACACTTACTTCATGAGCTACAAATCTGCATATCTTAGATATGCCAATTTAGTTGGGAACATTTTATCAGGACGCACAAGTTGAGTTATGTTAAGTTAAAAAGATGCAATTCCAGTGGATTTTCCACGGGTCCACAGCCAAAAGTAAGCTTATCATAAGACCAAAAGTGAACAAATAGACAAACACATGCATAAATGCATAAGGGTCTAAATATGCACACAAATCAGCTATTCTAGTCTGATGACAAGAGGTGGTCGAATACACAGCTTTGACCTTCTGTTCTGCTGTTACCCCTGCTGGCAATCGAAAAGACTCCACTATATCCCCGGGCAAGCAAAAAACACTTAGGCTGTAGTTCCACGCTCTGTCCTCTGTCTGTGTTGTGCTGTTAAAGGCACCTCTGAATTCTGACAGTTGCTCCACCTTGTACAGCGTGTCTTTCTGACTGACCGGCCTGTGTATATGCAGAACACACAGCCATAACCTGGCGAGTAGCTGGTCTTCAATGCTGAATGAGAACATTTCACACAGAAACTACAGTACACCGAGGGGAACAAACAGGGCTGTGACGAAATGGAACTCAGTGGGACATGATTGTACAAACACTCCAGCACATGTTGGCACCAGACACGCTTGAGGTTATCCACGTGTCTCAGTCACCTAGTAGAAGTAGAAATTGTCATTTAAAAAAAAGCAGACAGTGAAAAGAGCCTGTAATGTAAACTCTAGTGCGGGTAATGACATTAAAAAACACAGATTGATGAGACGACTGTGACTATGAAAGACACAGGTCCTTGGTTTAATCTCCAAAGACAACAAGGACGGTGGCAGCATGAGAATGGGGACCAGGGATTTTATTTGGCAAAGTGGCTACTAGGCTCCCAGCCAGAAGTTCAGGCCCAGAGAGGAAAGGCGAAGGGCGACGCCTTGATACATAAGTCACTTTCACAATGACAGAAAACGCCCAGAAAATTTAACATAACAAAGACTAGAAAAATGAAATGTGTGCCGATATTAGAATAATAATGAGTGTTATGATTTAGCCCTCCCATCAAATAATTGGGGGTTCTGATATAGATGGCCTGGGGGTCTGCATAATTGAGGGATGTCCACGGGTCACTCGGGACCCGTCACAGCCATTTGCGGTGCAGGTATTTTCTTTTTGTCTTTACACTCCTACATGTGGTCACAGTTAGACATGTAGGCCTGCATTATTATTCTGCTGGCCTACGTTTTCTCTCTAATGACTTCATTTTACAAATAATTTTTAGTTCAGTAGATGTTATTAGGCAAAGATAATATGATTACTATGTCAAAAATCATCGTTATGTAGCGCTGATAGGCGCTGTGTTCAATATCCTTGAAGTTGATATGACAATAATATCTTTACCATAACAGTCTTATAGGCCTTACAATTACAACTGAAGCCACTGTAATATAATATAATATAATGTTATATAATGTAATGTAATAATAATAAAAGCTTGTTTTGACGTATAGCATCAAGTTCACACAGCGCTGGCAATGCTGGTTCCGTTTCAGTTTCATTATTATGCATGGATGGAACTTTGCAAGGCTTTTTCTTTTATCCAACTTGGTAGCAAAAGCTTGGCTAGCCACAGTTTGAGTTATTATTACACATCATTTTTATTTAGTGAAATCACAAGGCTATAGTTTGGCAGGCGGGTGTGTTCATAAAAAAACAGTGGTTGAATAAAAGTTGAATAAATCAAGCCTGCAGAGACCTCTAATAAGGCGAGTAGCTCTATACAGGCATGAAATTTTAGCCCGAGCCTGGCCAGAAACAGCGGTGCACAGATTCCACCCAAACCCTACTTAAAGGATGGTGAGAAAATTCAAACAAATGTTTTTTGGAGGAGAAGGAAGGGAGGAAATAAAACGATGAAAACAACAACAAACGAAGTATTAGGTTTCCAGTGCTGATGATGATGATTGATGCACGAAGAATTTGGGCCAGCCCAATATTGTGCTATTATTTTAGATAGCTCACCTAATCAAAGGACTCAGGCACTGTTTGCCCTGTGAGTGGGGTTTGATACAGTGCAAATGATTGTAATTTCACCAGGCTTGCCTCCAAGACAGCTCTAGCCTTGCCTAGCTGATTGGTCAAGTGCTCTTTAATTGGTTTAAACTTTGCTCTCGCTGCCCAGGGATCTGTACACTTAATTTCAGCAAAAGGTCAATATCAATAAATCTGGTGCGAGAGAATGGGGGACACATGAGCAGTGAAACGAAAAGAAGCTCCCTCTATCTCTCAACACCCACCTCCATCTATCTGAGCAGCGTTAGGGAGAAGAACTGACCCTGGTCACACCAGGCACCAACAGGCCATTGGGAGAAGATTGGAATGTCAAGCTTGGTCGGCCCACCCTCTTCTCAGGTTGTCAGGTATTTATTGTCCGTGACCTCAGCTAGATGAGGTCAAATATTCATATTATAGCAAAGCAACTGCTTTGGACCAACTGGTAGTAATACACTTAACAAGGCCACGAGGAAATGGCCCTCAGAATGAGGGGCTGTGACAGTGGACGAAGACAGTCCGCCAAAGAGCGAGAAGAGAATGGAAGCGGATGGAGACTGATATCATTCCCCTTCGTATCAGCTCCCCTCTCGTTAGAGCTGCAGCGGGCCCTGAAGCAGCCGACGTGGGGGGCCTACTGTGGGCCCTCAGAGGAGAGTAACCACGCTCCATGTTGCCTGCTATCCCCTCAGGATTACATCCACCCAAACGTTGCCGATGAACAGCCCAACTGACGCCGAACGCGTTCTGCAGCTAGTCACACACATGCACATGAATACTAATCACCGTAATAATTATTCTCTCCCTGGCTACACACTACTCAGTCCATCAAGAGATTATGCTAGCTGTCAATCAGAGGGATTGTGAAGGCTCTGCATGTGTCACACACAGGGAACGGAGACTGTCCAGGTTCAGAAAAATTGCTACAATGTGCTCGCCAGGTGCTCTTCCAGGCCCTGTCAGCTGACTGGGCCATGGTGTGGTGGTCGAGGCTGATATAATGCAGTATGCACTGATGCACAATGAAGATGTGGTGGCTGATTATTCTGTCTGGTCACCACGCATTCCTGCACACATGACCTCACAGAAAGGCCTCACCAGCCAGAAGAAAGGAAGCTGGAGTGGAGAAAAAGAACAAGAAAAACACTTGAATTCACTAGCAAGGCGATTATTTGAATATTTTCGTCAAAATCACTTCAGGTAATGTTTAATTATATATTTAATTTGGGGTTTTTGGTTATATATATGTGTTATATTTATAACCCGCTATATTCACAGATATATCTGCACTATGTCTCCATTATCATTACATCATTTATTTAAATATCTAATACTCTGCATTTCTCCAAATATTTGTGTAGATTTACATCTAAAATCCATGTTTTACGGGTAAAATGCATTAACACCATCCTTGTAATGTTCCCACTTCCTGCTGGGCCTAGCTTTGTCTCTAATGGCATTCAGACTCCAGACAACTTCATTTAAGAGCAATCCTTAGTGGTCAAACCCATGGCTTCATAATTTATCTGGTTCTGTGTAACAATTGTTTAAGTATGATTTAAGAGCTGATGTTGACTTAGGCCTCCGCTGGCATGATATTCTCCTGTTGAGCCTTCAGAAGAAAACAAAGCAGGCAGTGTAATCACATTTAACATCAAGGCTTGAAGTCAATCAAATATGTCTTTTGGGTTCCCTGGAGGAGTGTACATGGGTTAAAAAAAAGAAAAAGCCAATGATAACAGCAGAGAACAAATTGAATTGAGATTGGACTATTGCATGCCCTTTTAACATTTAACAGTTTCGCTTGACTATCCATAATTACATTTTACATATCTCCAAATGCATTCTGACGAGTCATAATTACATTGGGACCAGACCGATCGGTTATTCTAAATACTGTATCTGCAATTACAATCTGAATAGTAAGAATGATAACTCAATATATCAAATTAAAATACATTTTGATTATAAAAATAGCATTTAAGATAAGGACATTACAGATATGTTCATTCAACTCGTCACACATACCAAATGACAATTGGAGATATCTGTAATTAAATGTATGAACAAGAGAAACTAAAACTTTTTTGATACAGTATCTACATCTGTATTTGTATTAGAATTGTAATGAAAGATTTCTATAAATAAATTCACACTATTCATAATGAGGATTAAATATATCTAAAAAATATTTGGATTCTGCTAATCAAAACTCCTTTATAAGATACAGTACCCACAACTTAATTGAAGATATCTTTAAAGGCCTTTGTTGACTTTTGACATAACTCCACTATAGTTTTCACAAGTTCTATTTTGACTAGCAATATCTTAGTTTCAGATATCACAAGAGATAATTTAGATATCTCGAATTATGAGGAATTAAAGATATCTTTGATTACATTTATGACTAGTCAGAATTAGCTAGAACTGATGCTATCTTGATTTTGATTTAAGACGAGCCATCATTCAAATGGAGATATCTTGTATTCACATTTCTACTCCAAACTGAATATCTAATTTCCCATACAACCTAATGGCATAAACTTACTAGTCAAAATGCAGTTAAATGCTGTAGAGATCTTAAATTAGTGTTTTTACAAGTTAAAAAACGATTTATGGATATTTGTAATGTAATAAATAAATAAAAACGACTTGCCATATTGGACTTTATTAGGTGTAACTGTCACTAATGCCATCCATTAGCAACAGTTACACTTAATAAAGTCCAATATGTGGTGGGTTCTGTCCTGCCAGTAAGGATGATAAACACACCACCTGCGGAGGTAGAACACTAAATCCACAACTAAGCCTCCTCCATACGAAAACATACATACAGCACATAAACATCACTGGTTCCCTATTCCACATGATACACAGTTACAGTATGTGGGTATTTCACTTGTTAACAGTACTACCAGTTCATTCAGGGGCTTTTTCGGTGAAAGCTTTGTGTAAACTGCAGACTATTCACAATTTGTATTGCCTATATCGTATATAAAAGCTGATGTAGCGATCACAAAGAACAGATGGTTAACAACAGATGTTTCTTAAGTGTATATTGAACAACCACCTCTATAGTCTAATGTATACCAACCCTGTATACCAACAATTGGTATACAGGGAATAAATCAGATGCCATGGCAAAGTCTCTGTCAACGCAATGCTGAGCTCAAGCAATCAGTCCCTAGGAATGCTGCCTTATATGTTTTCTACAGACGACTGGACCTGGCCTTTTAAAAGCATCTGTATTGGTTCTTCCATGCTGATGATTGCTGAAGTAATGACCTCATCGCCCAGAGTGATTCCACATGTCTCTTGGCACCTTGCTTGATGAGCTCTTCAGGAAGGAGGCTGGGAATGGATGGGGTGATGGGGTGGGGTGGGGGGCACGGTAAAACCTTACCCTTCCTCATACATCACAATACAAGGACATGGGTGGGATGAAGGGGCCACAGATTCCAGCTGTCAGTATCCCAGGTGATCAGCGTCACCTCAGGCAGAGAGAGTAACTCATCGCTATCCGTCGGAATACAGCGACGTGAGAATCTGCCCTCAGAAGCTACTGGGCTAATAGCATTCTGTGTTCGATGAGAGCTAGCAGGCAACTTCTCCCCTTGTGATTGGCACACTCACAGAGTGGTGGGGGCCACCACGGCCCGGCTTGACATGGTGGATCAAAATAATTTCTACAGGGGGTTAAGTAATTCTGACCCCGTGCTCACTTGCCCGCAATATACAGCGAGCAGCATCATAAAAAACTGAAACCAATATTTTGTCTTTTAAGACAAAACAGGCGAAGCATCGCTTTAACCATTGGATACCCTCTTTCAGTTTAAATGCCAGGCTGTATTACAGACCCAGCTGAGAGTCGTCAGTAAGGGTGATGTATCTGAAAATGCTTTGATAAAATGGAAGACTTGACCGGTGAGGCGTGTGATGCAAATTAAATTGGTTTTAACAGAGAATCTGATTGAAGTCAGAGAGGAACTGGCCAAGCCGAACACAGACCTCACAAGCTCATCATCCCAGCCTCCGGCTCCTTGGCTAGTAGGAAGCGCTAGCGTTTGCCGCTGAGCACACACAGATGTGGCAGACTCATTTAAATACCTCGCTCAAAGGCTTCATCCTCCTCCATGTATCCCCAGCCTCCTAAAAAAAAAGTCCCCCGAGGTTCGGCACATTTGGGTCCTTCAAGAAAAAGGCTTGTTGTTTCTACCCGTTGATTTTCATGGTCTCAGTGTACACAAACACTTGGTAACGATCTTAAATCCATTCCTGACTCATTTATAATGAATGCATAAGGTAAACATTATCTATTATCTGTTATCTATGAGGCTATGATTTAGTCTGTGAACTTCAAACAATGTTACAGCTGCTGTGTTTTATCTATAAAACAAAGAATAAAATACTGTTGTTAACATCAGCAATGTTTGGCCAGATGGAGCCATTGGCTCTGCTTGATAGATAATGCCCATCTCAAAGCCCATGAGATACATTAGCAATGCTTATTTAAACAGCCAGGATGAATATTGCACTTTTAAATGAGATGAAGTAGTTCCATTGTGCTGCACACACAACTTTTTGCAGATATACTTTCCCGCAGCTCAAAAAGCTGCCTCTCTTCAACATCCAAGTTTATTAAAAGTAAACAAAGCTGGCATGATACCCAAATACAACCATAGATGTTTAACTTCACTTTATTTTAAATTCTGATAATTAGATCCCCAATGTAGGATTATAAGATTATTTAAATTCCCATAGCATACTGTTCGTATTACTTTATTTGATGATTGATTTAGACTACACCAGATTCTGACATAATACAATAGTTGATATTAAGCAATACATTGGTTATATTGTCGAAATTCAATCAAGACTTCCTGTAATCATCTTAAGTACAGTATAATGTGAAATCAGAACTAACTCAAAATGAGCGATAACCACATTTGCCGGTACTGGCTGGAGTACATTTTTCAGCAAAGCAGTCTAGTTTGACAGCAGCACATTTCTTAGACGGGCTGTCAGTCTGTCAAACACAGCATCCATTCCCAAGGTCTGATTAGTTTGACAGTTCTCTTCCTACCAACTGGTCATTCCCTGAAACAATTGGCAGTGTGGCTCCCTGCAGTGAACCTCTTTATAGACTTCCTTCATATATCTGAAACCTACATTGTGTTATTGGACAGATTATTTGTACTGTAGCTGTGGGCCATTTTGGACTACATAGGTCAACTTGGAACCAATATTTCACTCTTGCAATTACCTGTCTCATATCACATCTTCAGGTTAGATCATTTGCACTTTGCTATGCCCTTGACATCTTTTCATGCACTATAGTATGTCAACTTGATTGATAGATAGATGGATGCTTTTGCATGGTAAATCTATCTAATCTGTGAGTGATGCACAGGTGGCTCTGTCAGTAAAATATACTTATATGCATTCAAACATAACAATTTATCTGTTACCTCAATAGCGTCATGCACATATCTCATCCCTGTCTGACAGAGCTTAAATAACATACCAGCATTCAGACACATTTAACTCAAAACCAAAACATAGGCATTTTTGTTGGTGAACCTTTATACATTGACTGATTGATTGGATTGGAAACAACACCACAGTCCCGGTTAATGGCTCTCCGTTAGTGTAAACATGTGGAAACCGAAATGCACCGCTTTCTGTGTGATTTCACATCCAATTCTCTCAGAGCTTTGTGTCCAGAGGCTTGGCAGACAAAGAACTGTCTCCGAGCAGACAGGGTTGATATAGTCACTTTTCCTGGACTCCTACCTTAATCAGCTTTGAGAAGACAACCAGCAACGAGCCACGTCTGTCTGGAGCCCTGGTGCTGCAGCCCTGCAGCCCTGCATACCAAGTCCTGTGTAGTAAGGCCAAGCGTCTCTCTAGCCGCATCGAGCCTGAGTGAGGCTGGATACTGCCCCTGGAGCATACCACTGCTGGAGCAAGCCACAGTTAGTTAAGTTTCTTCAAACTTAACTCTTCATGTGTATCGCAATATGCAGTCATATTTGCCCCTGAACACTGACGAATTTGTGGATTTGTTATTGCATTTGTCTTTTACCTGAGAAGTAAATGTCTATCTCATTTCTCTATGTGAATCTTAAACCTCATTATATGCACTATGATGAATTCTGCTATGGTAAAAGGCCTGATATTCACTCTACATGCTAGAAGCCTGAGCCTTAATTTATTGAATCTGCTACATTTTGCCCTACATGACTCCATTAAGTGTCTCAGTTGAGCCTCCACTTAAAACGCAACTCACAATGTATGCTAAGGTATACCGGATTTCAATGTTAAATGCAAAGCAATCAGAAACAATTCCACAGGCTTTTACAGCTTGCTTTTAAGAATACACTTATCCTGCCATAATGAGAAAAAAAGCACAGGACAAAGTTCCATGAGGTCAACTTGTTTTCAGCATTGTTTGCATGTTTGAGAATTACTTAAATATGATCTATGCTAAAACACAACAGATAAGAAATCATGTCACAGTGCAACACCATGGGGTTTCAATGTAGGTGGAAAAAAACACATTGCTGCTGAGAAGCTAAGTGTGGGAAGGTTAAAAACAACATGGCGCTAAGTTGAATACCTGGCCTGTACTGTCACCAGCACACCACAACCGCGCAGCAGTGTGGGTAATTCCAACTGCTAGCATCTCATTAGCAATATGCTAATTGTGACTAATCTCAGGCTTCAGTTGCGGTATCATCCGACGGTGATTAACTCATAAACGAAAATGTCAAGCCATATTCTTTTTTTTTTACAGAGACCTTATTTGGGTGATTGACGTGATTCTCCTTTGGGAGATATAAATGGAATGGGCATTTTATGCTAGCCTCCAAACAGGGATATAATGCTAATGGGCGAGAATATAAGATTCTACTGTATAATGTGTGATGGTCCTAGAATTCTGATGCAGATGCTTAAAGCATTATCATAATAGGATTTAAAATGCATAATAACTTTAGGTGTTTGTTTATTAAAGCGCTTATACTTTGTTGTGCATGTGGAAGCTTAATTGCTTGTCTGTGTTTGTGCATGTATGTGTCTTTACCTGTCTGCCGTTGTGCATGTATGTGTGCATAAGTGTTTGTGCACACATGTATTTTGTGTTTGCATGTTTCCGTGTGCGCCTATGCATAGCGAGGCTGTGGCTGTGTGCTTGGCCTGCCAGGCTGTCACTTCTCATCAGCCGTCTGCCAAGGCGGACGGAGCAGAGGGCAGTGTGTGAGCAGCGAGGAGACGGAGCCAGCTTGTGACAGACACTGCATGCCTGCCCCCAGTAAGGGCCCCTATTGACTTCATGGGCGACCCGTCCCTACCGTGGTTCATAGGGAGGATTCTCTCAGCAGTAAACATTCAATCCACTATCTATACGCGCACACACGGCAATCATACACAAAAGCACAGGGTACATAGAATACTTTAAAACCACCCACCCACACACACACACACACACACACACACACACCAAGCAAGCAATGGCACTAAGTATTTGAAAATATCAATTGATTTTTGCTTACAAACATAGACACTACACAACAGTCACACAACACACAAATAACTGCCTATCTCTCTCATACACACTCAGGAACAAAGAAATAAACATGAACGAGCAAGCAGGAAGACATTAAACATGCACGAACATGCAAATGAATGTGTTTGCTATAAAACCGCCCACTCCCACACACACACACACACACACACACACACACACACTGCTGCCCCCATGCTATTGATATTCCATGCACTGTGGCCTTGGTGCAGTTGCATAGTGTTCCCTCAGCTGCCATGTACGGTATCACAGCACCACAGTTAAAACGTCTATCTCTTTCTCCTATACAGCTCTGGTTTGCATATAGTACATATTGGAAATGTGTGTATGCTGCTTTGACATGTTTCTGCATATAGACAAAAACAGAGATACAGGGGCATTTATCTATTACAGAGATACTGTACGCAGTTAAAGACAGACACACACATAACGGTTACTGAGCAACACAACCACAGCAGAATCGGTGGCTGAATGAAGAAAACATTCTGCCACAGATGTCTGTGATAAATGCAAAACCCATATATATTCAGAGAGGGAGTTATATAATAAATGGCCCCTCGCTGGGATTATTAAACACTAGAAAAAACTGATTTTACACCGGGTGTCAGCAAGATTCCTCATAGCCTAATCTCTCTCCCTAGAAAAAAATCAAAATAAAACCTCAGCATCATCACAGAGCTGTCCTAAGTACAAAGAGGACCCAAGCCAGAACCTATGTGTCTCTCATATTAAGAAGCAGGGCCTTTCTCAGATTCAGAACCAAGGGAGAGTCAGCTCATCACATGGACTAGTTGTGCCGTTCTCATAATTAAACATTTCTAACTTGGTAAGCGGTTATGAAATAATTTCAGTGAGAATATTCCTCGGTGAGGCTATTGTGAAAAATGGGATAATTGAATGTAATAGCACAGAAATTGATATTTCAATTCAAAATGTGGCCACAGTCTTTACTGTAATCTGCTTCATAGGGTATGAAAGGTTTGTACTGTAGAACAGTTGTGTAAATGTTCCTTACCTTGAGTTCATGCAAATCCATGGACTGACACTCACTCAACGGTAGCTTCTTAGTGACGTGTGATTATGAGTCACAACTTGTAGAGGCAGGCAGGGGCTACCAACCAAAGCAGATAATCTCACAGAGCATTTTACTCACTGACGTCTTTTCTAAGAAATTACACTAAATGTATAGCTCTTAAATCCTACCTACAGCACCTACCACAAGCGCAGAATCATCATCGCGGTGTGTGCTTCAGGTTGACAAATCGCCCCTCATACCCAGAGCCATGTAGCTCTCTGCTGGCCGGCAGGACATTGTTTCCCTGCCAGGGCACCAGGCCTGCCTGCTAAACTGCCCTAGTCCCTAAATGGAGGTCTCATTTTCAAGGGTAACGGCTACATGGCATAATGTACTTTGTTTTGGGAATGCTCGCTCGCTCTCTCTCTCTCTCTCTCTCTCTCTCTCTCTGACATGGCTGGCTGGCCCTGGGGAGACAGATGGAGGCGGCTGGCTAACTTGACACATGTTGAGAGGCAGTGATGAGTCAATGATGGTGGGCTGTGGCCGCTGCACTCTGTCTATGTTATGAGGGGGGAATGATCGTAGGATGAAGGTGCAGCGTGCTATGAAAACCACTACAGGGCCAGATGAACAATTCAGACTCCCTTATGGTGCCGACTAGTGGCCTGGGTGTTCCAACTGCCAGCCCGAAAGGTTCATGGGCCTACCTGTGAGGCCACATGTAAGCCTCTGGCCCCTGACTGCTCCTTAACACTGCAAGTCGCTTTGGGTAAAAGGCTTAGTGACAAAAGTGAAATTGTATATATTTTCGATATTATAGATTCTATGAAATAACGAAAACCTACAATTTCTTTCTCTCACTGAGAAGCATTGTCCGCGTAGCCAGATACAGCTCTCACCTCAGAAATCATAACAATCCATTGTTCAAATACAACAGGTCACAGAGCCCTACTATTGATTTGGCTTGCCCATATTATCATTACAGTGAAAACAAAGATTGTACTTTTTTCCTGAAACAACTTTATGAAGGGACTTTCTGGTACTAGAAAGAAGGCAATGCACATACACTGACATTTTTTTTAGTGTTTCTCTCAAAGATTACTGTATTGTAAGTTTAAAGTAGGTCGTTTATAGGTCATGTAGCAATATAAAACATATATACTGTGAAATAATGTCAGTCTTAGCCAATGATTGCTGAAATATGTCCCTCTAAACCCACCACATTGGTGGACAAACACAGACATATTAATGTTAAAAGCAATGCATTTTCCACAGAAAAGCCAAGGTTAACCCTCCTATTACCTTCAAATTTACTAACATCTTTTACCCTTGGGGTCAATTTGACCCCAGCAACTTAAACCTTCAGAAAATTATTAGAGTTAATATTGTTTCCCAAGTTTGAGTGTCAGGTACTTTATGTTTGTTTGTTGACTACCTAAATAGCCCTTTAAATAAATAAAAATACCCCCCCCCCCCATCTCCCCTGATACATCCAGAATATTCGCGACTATGGCGAAATATGCAGATCACCATTACAATCTCACTGATTTACCTATAATTGGAAAGAGATATATTTTTGGTGTTTTAATGGCTTTATATTATGTCTAAGTACATATTTTTTCTATCTATATTATTTGGAATGAAAAACAATTTCTGTTATCAAGAATAGTAACATGGATTATGTTCGGGGTCGATTTGACCCCAGGAAAAACAAACACAATTTCAGAAATTTAGAAGGATTTTATTTGTAAAACAGAATATCATCATCATCAGAACATCAGTAAGGAACACATAACAGGTATTTATTTCCACAAATATTTTTTTAAAGTACATTTGAGATTGGTCTATGCTACACTAAGTGCT
>JAOEHI010029531.1:0-24954 GCA_025447815.1 Percopsis transmontana | reverse complement strand
AGGGAAACAGACAGGATACACTAGGGAGAGGGAGAATTACAGACACGACAGGAAAACAGGGAGCGCTGCCCGCTCATTAGTCGTATCCTTACATATATTAAAGAGGTAGAAGGCATGTTCTGTTGTTGTTGAAGGTCGCTGTGTGTTGGCGAATTTCAGTTCAACGTTTAAAAAGCGCAGCCGCTTTAGCATTTAGAGTGTGTGATACACGCCAGTCAAAGAGACTTAAAATATGCTTGTTTCTGTTGTTGTGTCGGTATCAAGTCCTTTTCATCAAAGCTCTCATTTGACGCAGCGCGGCATCTGAAATTATTAACAACAACAAAAAGTGAATGTCTCCTGATGCCTCCTGATGACCCAGATCACAACTTTGAATGGGGATTCTATTGGCTCTATGAAAGCAGAAGGCGACAAAACCAATTGAAACCCGACTGATGACAGTCCATGCTGGAATAAGCTTTTTGTGATGGCAGAAAATGGTCTTCTTTAAGTATTTTAGTGTGTTTAGCTATCATGGTAGGAATACTTGACTCTCTCTGTCTTGTTGCTAGTGGGTCGGCCTGACATGTAGTGTTCGGGCTAGACTGGGGTTTAGCGGCGACACTAGTGTGTGGACTAGACTGGTAGATTAGATTTGTAGCTGTTCCCCTCCAGGTCGTGCGTCACAACTCAAGGTTGGAGCGGGCCTATGGTGTTCCTGAGATCAGGGGAGGATCCGTCCTCCCCCCCCAACTAGAGGATCTGAAATGTTTAATTGATGATGTATGCCTATGTTCTGGGCCAGGCGGTAATACCTGCCTTAGGGGGCAGTTGTCTGATCCAGCTGTTTTATTTCTTTCTTTCTTTAAAGTACTTCTCTGTTGTTTCCCTCATTGTTAAATAAATACTGTAAAAGACACCAGTTTGTCGATTGCTCATTTGTGGATTCACTTTCTCCCTAGGGAAATATCCAAATTTCCACGACACTTTTATGTTTGGTCTCTTCTTAATCAGTCAGGTCCGTGGCTCTATTCCAATGAGCGGGACAACACTTCACTAAGGATGAATGAATTTCACCTTTAATGCTGAGCGGTTGTGATGGTAACACAAGTTCAGCCTCCGTGTGAGGGACCAAATGGGTTCACCCACTTGGCTACAAACAAACTCATTACAGTTAATTACTCTTGGCAGGTCACGCTCTTACTAATTTATGTGTCTTGTTGAGCCTCGACATATTTCCAGCTCTTGCTTGCTTCGAGAACACCCAGGTGGTTATTTTGGCTGATTAGACCTCGTCTTGGCTTGAAATTTGAGGCGGAGCATTTTCGCAAATCAGCTGACCTCATCAAACCGTATCCGCTTAAAAGAACCAATCATAAACAAAGTGTCAGTTGTCCCGTCCCCTTAACAGGTACGACAGAACCATAGACTGTATAAATAAGTTGATTAACCCTCTGTGACGTCACCCGTAGGGTTTGAAGCTGGCTCTGGATGTCGTCATATTGGCAGTGCTTGACTCCGCCTAACTCCCGCCTAAATACACAACTCAAAAAACATTAATAGAACACATAATCATCACAGTATAACACCAAGAAAGTCAATCAAACTTCAGGGATATCAATCTATCCAGTTAGGAAGTTGGGGCAGGATAGTCCCGGAGGTGGCCTACCTGTAAGCATCCTTGAGCAAAATACCTAACCCTTACCTGCTCCATGTAATTGTAAGTCTCTTTGGATAAAAGCATCTGCTAAATGATCAAATTGTAAGTGATTGTTATTCAATGTCACCTGTTTTGGTGCAAATCAAAGTGACAACAAGGGGGACTGGAGAAGCTACAGCAAGACAACCCCTATAAAGGGAATGGTTTTGCAGGTGGTGGCCACAGACAATTGCTCTCTCCTTAACCTTCCTGACATTCTTCTCTAGTTTTGTGTTTTGCTAGTGTCTATGTCACTACTGGAGGAGATCCCCCAGGACAAAATCCGCCGCCTCATCAGGAGCTTGCCCAGACGTTGTGGGGGGTGCATACAGGCACGTGGGGGCCATACACACTACTGAGTCACATCATGGGTTGTCATGAGGAAATTCACGCAAGTTGGAACTGACTGTGATTTCAGTTGTTTACTTTGATTCTCTGTGTTAATTTGAATCCAGCCCTCAATCGGTTGGTGATTTTGGTTTCTATTCTCATTGAATTACACAATGTACAGTAAAGATTTTGATCGTTAATATACAGTACAGGCCAAAAGTTTGGACACACCTTCTCATTCAATGCGAATGAGAAGTGTGTTCAAACTTTTGGCCTGTACTGTATTTCATTCATCAAGGCCTGATGTGTGATTTTAGCAGTGGATAGTGGCCTAATATAATTTCAGCTGATGAGTTGTATAAAAGTTCACCCCCTGTACGGTTGTCATGAATGGGGAAACTAACTAAAGAGACCATAACCATTTTTTTGTAGCAGGCTCTAAACATAAAGTTGGACATTTCAACATGGGGGTCTATGGGGATTTGGAGACGGTCTCAAGTGGCCATTCGCGAAACAGCTGATTTTGGCACTTCCGCGTTGGATTCATCTTTCAGCACTGGAGGTTGCCTCTGACAGAACTGACACAGGAGAGACGGGGAGATGTCAGTTAAGCCGCAGTCTGTACACGCCCACACAGCCCTGAGAAGGGGTCCGGTTTCCAGGACTTGAGCGGTAAAATGTTCGCCTGAGGAACGCCCATGCAGGGGCAATTACAAAGAGAAGCTAATGACAGGTTTTGTTGTGGTGGAGGCTAATGGCTCTATAGCAAGACCTCTGCCACCAGTCTCCGCCAGAGGCAGGTACCGTAAAACACCAGTCCTGTGCTGTGCTGTGCTCCATCATTATAGATTAGCCGGCCACCCACACCGTCACTTCAAGCATTTATTTACACAAATTACAATTTGGAATCCTTTATTTTTGTTGTTGTTGGAGGAAATGGCCCATGGCACCTTCCGTGCTGCGTAAAAGCCCCGCCCCACACACACACACACACACACACACACACACACACACACACACACACACACAACTCATGGCTCCCGACAGCTCACAAATCTGCAGCTAGCAAGGTCTAACCTCTTCTCAGTGATATAACGTAGTGTTTCAGGCAGTGGAAGGAAATCCGTTTCCCTGACATCTGTAATTGGGCTGCCCTGCGGCCCAGTACTGGGCCCGTGAACCTGAACCAAAGCACCCGACCCACTCACACAGCAGTTGGCCAGCGAGCGGGGGGGCGAGAGAGAGAAAGGTGTCGCACGGCTCTCTGTTAGAAAGTGTTAGGAAGTGTTTGTACGGCCGCGGTGGGCTTGTTGTGTGGAGGGATTAAGGCACCCGTCAGGGGGATAGTATAGGTGAGAGGACACAACAGCGATGCTACTGTACTGAGGGGAGGGACAGTCTACTGGTTTGGGGGTTTGTATCCCAGCCGGAAGGTTGTGGGTTCGAGCCCCGGTGTTGGCCTACCTGTAAGCGTCCTTGAGCAAGATGCCTGACCCCCCACCTGCTCCTTGTGATGCTGTAACTGTACTCGCTCTAAGTCGCTTTGGATTAAAGCTTTCGCTGACAAGGACCTGATTGAAAGTTGTATGGAGGGACTCAGGGACGCAGCGGTTGGATAATAAAGGCATGGCAGGGAAGACACAACAGTGCTGCTACTTGTACGTCCAGGGAGGCACTCTGAAGTGTCAGGGTTCTGGTGGGACATTGAGGCGGCCCGGCCAGGCCGGGGCCACAGGGGTTAGTGCGTCACGGATGTGTGAGAGACACACAGGGGTGACACGCCAGCCCTGCAGTCGCTACCCTCTCGGGCTCTGCCGCTCTGCCGCTCTGTCTGTTGAGAGCGGATTGGTGGAGGCAGGGCAGGGCGGTACGAACTCACACCATTTACATTCACAGCCTTTAGCAGACGCTTTTATCCAAAGCGACTTACAATTAGTACATTTGTCAACAGTTGAACCGGTTAACCACCAGTTTTACAAGTAGCTAACCCTCCAACATCATCAATCGGAACTGAAGGGGTTGTGTATTACATGGCTGATTACTTAACGGCGGCATGCATTGTGTGTGTGTGTGTGTGTGTGTGTGTGTGTGTGTGTGTGTGTGCGTGTGTGCTTCATCCAATTGTATTCCTCGGATTTGCATCCTAACAGCGTAACATGGCATGTTCTGCCTCGCCTCGCTGCTATTAACAAAAGCAGTAACACAAACAGTAATGCCTAGGTGAACCACCGTAGTGCTCTCTGTGGGAGTGTGAACTTTAAAAAAGTGTTTTTGGGTAGCTTCTTCATTCACCATTGGCCATTAATGCCTTTATTCACCCCAGATGAGTAAATGACACTTATTTTGCTGAACACAGCATAGTTAAAGGCAACAAGGTAACCCAACCAAAGTAAGTTGAAGAACAAAGTATTTGTCCTTTGTTAAAACTGTGTTTTCTAGCTAGCAGATAGCGTTCCTGTATGAGAACTGTCTTCATTGTGCATTCCACTCCTGAGTTGGCCTAATGTCCCGAGGACGCTTAATTGCTCGCCGTCATTCTGAAAAGCTTTTCATTTTTCCTTTTGAAGTGGTGATTCACTCAACAGAGACCGTATGGGATGCTATTAAGAGTTTGTAGTAAACAAGCCCATTTTCACTAACGCACACACACACACACACACAATGCGAGCAGCCTAAAGATAGGACTATTAAGAGTAATTACACTTTGATCATTTAACATCATTAAATCAAAACGTAAAGGGTTCCATTTTCAGCGGGTGCCACGCGAAGCGCTCCAAGTGCGTTACCTTGGCGACCTCGCGCGGTGCAGCGGTTGGAGGGTTAGCTTGCCGCCCCGGCCAATATTGGTCAGTGTGATGTGGGGTCGAGGGTTCCGACTGTGATCGAGCCAAACGTTTGGCCCGTTTCGAGGTGCTGTGACGTAGCCCCGGAACCTGGATGCCAGCGTGACATACTGTGCGTGAACATTATACAGGCTAATCGCCACACCCATGGCAACCCAGCCCCGCCCACACACGAAAGGGCCTGCGTTTATGAGAAGCTAAATTTGCAGGCGCCCTTTTAGAGACGACCTTGCACCTTGCTGTAGGTCACTGTAGGTCAGTGTAGGTCACTGAACCTGGTCCGGATCTTCATCACGTGTCAGAATCCCCCCCTTTTTAATTGTTACAGTATTTTCATTATAAAAAGAATACATTTTTCTGATGCTTCAGCTGCAAAAAAAATGTCCTATATCGGTCCTATATGCCCCTTCGCAACGAGTCAGCAAGTTTAATGAAAGTTTAATTAGTTTATGCATTTCTGAGTGCGCCAAAGAGCCAGCGATTTAATCGTGAGAATAAAACAGCGGCTATGATGCCGAACCTACGCACATGCTAATTGGCCCTACACCCATCTCCAAGACTGCAGGGGGAGAGAGACGCCTCATGAGAATCTGCCCATCAGTGTGGCCCATGATGGGGGACACTTGCTGGGATGGCTAGTAGGGGCAGGATAGCCTGTTGGACTCATTTACATTTTCACATTTACATGTACAGCATTTGGCAGCAGACGCTTTTATCCAAAGTGACTTACAATTAGTACGTTTGTCAACAGTTGAACCGGTTAACCACCAGTTTTTGCAAGCACATAACATTCTTCTAGAATAAGCGCAGCATCATGTAACCATGGTTACTTTACCTATGCATTTGCACAACATTACTCGAGTTATCATTATCACAGTCAATAATTGCAATAATCAAAAGTTATAATTTACAGTCAATAATTGCTTACGGCAAAGTGCTTAATATTCTAAGAGCTGATATAAGAGTAGAAAGAATGAATTCATTTATTTATTTTTATATAAAGGGAGGAGATGAGGATAGAATAGGGATTGTTATAGTGGGATTAGGGCTATGAGTTAGAAAGATCGGTGGCAGAGGTACCGAGATGGACCTTGAAGAGGTGGGTTTTAAGTCTTTTGCGGAATATCGGTAGGGACTCTGCTGTACTGACCGCTGTTCTGACCGCTGACCGCTGCTCATGGGTTGGAGCAAGATGTCTAACCCCTACCTGTTCCTCGTAAGACTTGTAATTGTACTCACTGTAAGTCGCTGTGGATAAAAGCGCGTACTAAATTAGAGGTTTTCAATGTGGGAGGCGGGCCTCCCAAGGGGGGGTCCAAACAGTTTCAGGGGAGGCATGGAAGTAAATGGAAGTGCATTATTTTTTACATTAGTTATTTAAAAGGAGATAACGGAGAATAGCCTAAGATTTGGTTAAAGAGATACAGTAGTTTTGGGGAATTTTTTCCCCCTAAAGTCAGAAACTAATAAACGCCCCTTTTTGTGTGCATTTGGTGTAGTCTGAAGTTATGGTCAGCAAATTTAAGCTATCTTGGCTCAATTGTTGTGTGTGTCGACGGGCTCAAATAACCTAATTATGATCCCGTAGGCATCCAGGAATTGAGCGAAACTAAGCGGGGGTGGGGGGGTGCCTATTTCCAAGCTTTGTCTGAATGACCTAATGAATGAGTATGGGAATACATAATAATACTAATATTATTAGTAGTATTATCTATATTGTGAATTTTGTGACATTGACTCTGGCCCCAAATTTCCGATCGTGACGTCGCATGCTGAGGGCTCAGGTCCTGCAGACCAAGTCGATCAATAATCAATAAGCCCACATGGCTGACGCCCGTGGCGGGGGTTTCCTTGGAAACCCGCCCCGAAACGATTTACAGGTCCGCGCCCCCATTAACGGGGACAAAGTTCCAGATGGCCGCAACCGCCTGACATTTGCCATCGCCTTCAGATAGGGGCTTGACCAGACGACCCCCGCCCCCACGACCCCTCTTGGTCAGGGCGCAGAGCGGCGCTGGCCCGGCCCCGGGGGGAGAGGGAACACACACACACACACACACACACACACACACAGTGTCCCCGCGTTAATGCCTGTCTGCTCGTCCCATCCATCACCTGCGTCGCTAACTAACCGGCTCGCCGCCCGTGACCCTGCAGGAGCTGGTTGTTGTCATTGCCCCGCGTTGCCATGGCGACCGGGTTCAGCTGCCGACCTTTCGTCTGTTTCGTGCGACCCCGGGTTGGGTCTCATTAGACACAAAAAAATTTGTGTTTTCACTCGCCGACCTTGTGACAGAAATTCTCTGCGTTTCCAGTCCCCCCCCACCCCCCCACGGGAGGAAGCTGACCTTTCCTTCGCCATTCCAGTCAGCTGTAAGGAGTCCCTGTTCAGTCTGTGATCTATTGTACTGTACCTGGGCCAAAGGTAGAGAGCGGACCTGTGGACTAAATAGCTGCATTACCGTGAGCCGCGCCATGGGATTACCATAATATGGTAAACAGGGGGAAGGATTGCAGTTTAGTTCTTCGCTCATCCGAGAATGTCTTCATGTAATTGGTTTAAAAAAATGACAACGCGTGTCTGAGTGGGGACCACAATTATCAGGAGTGAGAAACAAGCACCCTGTCACCAGATAAGAAATGCATTTTCTTTTTACCAGCACCCCCATATTTAAAGTGAATTATGTCAAATGAACTGTCTTAATATCATATTTGCTCCTGGATATAAAAGTTGAATGATGATAATGTCAGGATTAGAATCGCACAGACGTGCAATTAGAAAAACTTCCCCTAAGCATCTTGTCCCGTCCACTGAACGTCAGAGAAGACAAAGGCTACAATATATCAAATAATTAGAGAGGCCATTGGAAAGACTCATACCTTTTGCAGGATTTGATAAAGGGTAAAATAATCAGGAATCACAACCTGCGCCATTTGCTAGGTGGAATTGTCAGACCTGGACGAAAGACAACTGAAGCAAATTTGAATTAAATCTCATTCACAGAGGCCAGCGCCTCAACCGTACTCCCGGCGCAGTGCCCATGTATACAGCATGAGACACCGCCCGGTGAAATGACAGCCGTGACTTATCAGACTTTAGAGAAAGCTCTCCAAACAGATGTATCTTTTAATGCGTCTGAGCACCGGGCTGGGTCCTGCGGTTGGGCCTACTTAACCTGTCAAGACCGGTCTGGGCCATCCTCAATCACCACAAATAAATAATAATAATAAAATGGGTGCAGAGGTGAATGAAAGATTGAGGGGATCACAGGGGCCGGCGTGTATTTTTAACCACCGGCATTCATCAGCCTTCTCTCTGGGAACACGGCGCTCTGTCTCCGTCTGGGTGAAACAATACCTTCCAGCCGGCGAGTTCTAACACCCTCAGAGAACTCCTCTACCTGTGGCTCTCTCAGAGGCGAAGCGCTAACTAGCTAGCTCGCTAGCTGTTATTTATGGTAAGCGTATTGCAATAGGTCGAGGGAGCCCTTTGATGAGCAAGGATCCATCTGAAACAGCAAAGCAACACATTAACTTCAACTTAAGTCGTGAACCTGCCAGTGGAACATTCTATAGTTCTATAGATCTGCAACGTATGAATTGGGGAATGAAAAAAAGAGAAAGAAAATACATCAGTATTTGTTAAGGACACAACATCTCTTCATTGTATGTGTCATTTTTCGTAATATGAGGCCGACAAACTCCATTACATCCCAACAGAGCTGGTCTCGAATCAACTTGGAAGAAGGCATGATAGCAAGGCTGGTTCCAAGTTCCTTCATTATAAATTCCCTTTCGTGAAACACAAGATTGCTTTGCAAAAACAAAAAAAACATAAAACCTCAAGAAAAATGTATTTCATTTCATTTCCATTTTTTGTTGCTATTGGAGCTGCTTGAAAATTGTAATGCCATATCCTGTGTCAAATGATGACAGAAAAACATGTCTCTAGTGGAAATGTGTGTGTGCGTGTGGGGCTGTGGGAGAGTAGCACAAGACAGTGTTATGAAAATCAATGTGAAAGTGTTCTACTAGTGATAATTAGCTGTCAGGGCAGTCATGAGCAGTAACTAATCTAATTGGTCAAGAAAAGAAAAACCACAGTGATTTTCCATTTCCTGTCTTTAGCCAGACATGTGGGCACATTCCATTCTCATTAACCATCATAAACAATTGATGTTTCAGGCTATTGGGCCTGAGGTCTTGTTCTATCTCAACACCCACCGAAGGGAGAGATGGTTCCAAAACAGAAGAAAGGTGATCTTGATATCTTAACTGTTTCAAAGAGAAGGGTTAAAGGGGTGAGAAGGACCGGGTGGGTTACACAAGAATAAAGGCCTTAATCGCTTCAGTATAAGGTGATATAAAATATCACAGAGCTGGCATCACACCGTGGGGGGCGGTCCCTGACATTTGACTAGAGCTCCGGGAGGCTTCCGAGCAACATCTGAACATCTATGTGACAGAGACAACACACTGTACTGTACACCTGGGTGCAACAGCCTGCCAGCCAGCCTGCCTGCCTGCCAGCCAGCCTGTCAGCCAGCCTGCCAGCCAGCCTGCCAGCCAGCCAGCCAGCCTGCCAGCCAGCCAGCCTGCCAGCCAGCCAGCCAGCCAGCCTGCCAGCCAGCCTGCCAGCCAGCCAGCCTGCCAGCCAGCCAGCCAGCCTGCCAGCCAGCCAGCCAGCCTGCCAGCCAGCCAGCCAGCCAGCCTGCCAGCCTGCCAGCCAGCCTGCCAGCCAGCCAGCCAGCCTGCCAGCCAGCCTGCCTTCCTTCCTTTCTTCCTCGTAAAGAGCAGCAGTGGAGCTGGAAGCCATTTTGTTTTTGTCTTTTGAGCAGGGGAAGCAGTGTAGCACCAGTTTAGGTAACGCTGGCCACACATAGACTGTGTACGTTGATAAGTTACAATTACGCTTTAGCAGACGCTTTTATCCAAAGCGACTTACAGTGAGCACAAACACAAGTATTAAAGAGCGGGCTTGGGTTTAAATGGTTGTGCTTTGGCTCTCTCTGCCTTTACATATAGGACACACTGACAAGGACCCTACATTCAGGACAGTGAATACAATACAATAAATACAGTGCAATAAATACATGAGGATGAATAAATACGCAGCCTCAGTGGTGTGTGTCAGTGTGTGATGCGTACGGTAGCGTCAGCTGTACTTGGTTCTGGCTGTCCCCTGGAGAACCAGTTACGGCTCGCTGAAACCCTGCAGTTCAACACTGATGTCACATTTCAGTGAATGTGACACAATGTCCCGCCGTAATGAATAGTTGGCTGAACTGGCGATAAACAGCGGCAAACGGACGTTTATTTATATGAAAAACAGAAACCTTGCTGCCACCGTCAGCACCTAGACATCAGGTTATAAAACAGAACTGCAAATGGCATCATCTTTGCTTCACCTCAATTAGCAATAAACTGCATTAAATCTTTATCTTTATTTATGCTTCTCTCAGCCACGTTAACACACTGATCTCCCGGACACAGAACGCTCTGAAGGAAATAAATCAAGCTTACCTTATCACTTGTTCACTGTCAGTTAAGGTATTATAACCCCCCCGCCCCCAACTTTATTAAACTACTGAGCACTGACAGGCCAATAACCTCTTTACAAACTAATTGAATTTTGACAGACGGCTCAGCAAGATGAGAACAGTCTCGATGGAGCGACAATCAGCTTGTCTGTTTGATGGCAATAAAACACATTATATGGCTTTCTTTTGCGGCCAATGTGTTTGCCCATATGCCGTCTTCCTTATATGGTATCCGGTTTCATCGGTTAAACCGTATGCACAGATAGGATTCAATTGTTTGCTTTTCTGTATAAGATAATCCTGCTCATTGTCTGTTTTTCCCTGAGTTAGTTAGATTGACTGTAGTCAGTGAATTACAAGTCCTGAAGACAACACGGAGTCTTGTGGGGAATCTGACACCGATTGCAGCAATGTTATCTGTTAGTGTTTGTTGGCAAGCATCAAACGTGCACTAACACACACCCACACAGCGGACTACAGACCTCCATCTGGTGATCGAAGACTTTGTCTCTCCCTGGGTTCATGTAGGGCAGAACTTGTGCGGCCATTTGATCACCGTGTCAGAGGAATATCTTGGAAAATGTATATCGATAACAATAATTGAAATATAAGCCGCATCAGAATTGTTTGCACTCCCCTCTATAAATATGTCAAAGAATATTTGATAGAATTTGTTAATGCATTTGGTTTTATGCATTTTCAGATCAGATGTTCAGCCAAAAGCTAATATTTTATTAAAGGTGCTCTCTTCGATTGCTTTATAGCATGCCAAAAAAAAAAAACGTTTCCTCTCCAGTTCACTGTTTGTTTGAAACATAGCTATGTAGGAGGAGGGGTGGAGAATCGTTCGAGCCTATAGGGGGAACTTTAGGAGGAGGGGTAGAGAGTGGTGCCTGCCATTCAGTATTTCAGTGCTACTTCAGCGGAGGGAAGGGCAGGGAGTTTCAAACCGAAACAACGCTATAGACACTTTCCGTAGCCAAATGAGAGCGGCTTACGGTTCACTGCAGGATCCTCCAGGCTTTTCATGTAGATTCAAGATTCACTTTATTGTCCCACAATGTAGGGCGTTTGGCTCGGGCTTCCACCCATGCTCCATCCATGAAGTAAAACATGCATCATAAAACGACAGGTTAAAGGCAACTCCAGGGACAATTTAGGTCATACCTGCCAACACTCCCGTTTTCCCCGGGTTTCTCCCGTTTTTTAGCCCTATCTCGCGGACCCCTCCCGGTTTGTTATTTCTCCCGGGAAACTCCCGTAATTTGCATGGCCCAAACTCCTTTAAAAATATTCGGACAAATATGTTTGTCTAATGTTGACCAGTTGCCAGATCTAGTATGAAATGCATCCTATTCACACAATCCAAACACCATACAATTTTCAACACGTTTTTCACCTCAATCTGGCAACCTATAATTATCCCAGTTGCGCAGTTGAGGAATGATGAATGATTAAATGTGTTAAATGTGTTTGTACCAGTGTTTCTGTGACACAAATACAAATAAAAAATATAAAAACTATTAATAAATTAAGTTGTGTTATCATTTATATTGCAATGTAAATAATACTTAACACTTACAGTACCCCCCCCACCCCCCCCAAATCTCCCGGATTTTGAACACCAAATGTTGGCAGGTATGATTTAGGTCTTCCTGGAAAGTTCTTATACTTTTGTTCTTGCGGAGGTTTTCAGTGGGAGCGAGAGCGCTGTCAATTGTAATAAAACTTTCCTCATTCGTCCTGGTGGCTGTGACTGTGATTCAGTAATGTGCCACATCAGGTCTTTCCCTTCCTGACATCTTTTTCACAAGTGTTCAAAAAAACCAACGTTTTCACAACTGAAGATTGCATGTAGCAAAGTACAGAACCCTGCCCGGGCTGTCATATCACGCCAGACCCTCCAAAAATGTCGGAATTTAATGTTTAAAATGTGTGGTGTAAAAGAAAGAAGATTGGATGAAATACCTCCATCACCTCCATCACGGTGTGTACCGGCAAAACGCCATTTATCTTCCCAAGGCTCCCTCCCCGTGAGCGCAGACACATTCCGGCTTTTTGTAAGGGACCTCATTATCTCCCTGTCTGATAGCTCTTTCCACGCTCCATCCTGAGAGGGCACTGTGAATTCTACACAGTACGTAGGATTTAGGGGGATCTATTTGCAGAAAAAGGAATATAGTATTCATAATTGTGTTTTTCATTAGTGTATAATTACCCGTAGCAACGAACTGTTGTGTTATTGTTAGCTTAGAACAGACCCCTTCGTATCTACGTCATCATACGTCATTTTTGTACCAGGCTGTAAACATGTTTATTTCTGCTGTGAAGTTGGACATTTTAACATGGGGGGATCTATGGGGATTGACTCGCTTTTGGAACCAGCCTCGAGTGGCCATTCGAGGAACTGCAAGTTTTGGCACTTCCTTATTGGCCTCATTTCTAAGAATCGAATGTTGCCGCTTGGTTCCAATACACGCTTGGTGAGGGAGGGGTATTCAGCTGATTGCAATCTGCAACCTCACCGCTAGATGCCACTAAATCCCACATACTGAACCTTCAAAGCCCTCATGACAATTATTAAGAATATTATTGCATCGACGGTCTCGTCCGTACCTGCCGCTTTGGGCTCAACGGTTCTCAGTTATCCAGGCTTTCACCTGCACGCCCCCCATTCCCGCCACTCTGAGCCATCGGGAATCACGGAAAAATGTATTTTTTATCAGTTACGTGCTCCCTTGGAAACACATTTTAGTCTTTCTAGAGAGAGTTTTCTCTACAAAATGTCTAAAATGTAACGTGGCTTCCTTCTCCCCGTGACTACAGGGAGGGGGTACTCTGAATGCCCCAGTTTACATTGGAAACTTTATTTTTCGAATCAGAATGGAGCTTTTTGTTGTTCCCTAAGGGGTAAAGATACAATTGGAGAGGTCGCTATTAGGGGAGCCATTCACTCACCGCCGTACCCTCTTCGGGGGTATTCACTTCCATGAAAGCAAGAGATGATAACTAGCGCATGACGCCCACCGATGGAACGCTTCATTATGCTTTATTACTCGGAAATATTCAAGAGTGGATGAGTACAGACAGTCTTCCTTGATTAACACACGACAGTCATTCTATTAACTCTGATTACAAAGACATATGATCCCACCATGGTGTGGCAGCCTCAAATTAGACATGAATAAATAAACTAGAGAGAGAGAGAGAGAGAGAGAGAGAGGCTGAGAGAGGGCCAGAGAGAGAGAGAGAGAGAGAAAGAGAAAGAGAGAGGCTTAGAGAGGGCCAGATAGAGAGATAGAGAGAGAAAGAGAGAGGCTTAGAGAGGGCCAGGTAGAGAGAGAGAGAGAGAGAAAGAGAGAGGCTTAGAGAGGGCCAGAGAGAGAGAGAGAGAGAGAGGCTTAGAGAGGGCCAGGTAGAGAGAAAGAGAGAGTTGGTGTGTTGTTTGTTTGTGAGTACCGTGTGTGTGCGGGGAAGCTGCTACTCTCCTCACAGTGTGGCCGGAGAAGCCCCCGCTAAACGCTCTCGCACGTTAGCCTCCACCGCCAGAGCTCCCAACGTCTACCCCCAACACCTGGCGGCGCTCCAAAATCACGCTCGCACCTGCCACCCCCGTTTTTGTTTGGTCGGCGGGTCTTCCTTCGAGTGCTCTGGGCAGCGCGCTGCGAAGTTACCTGGCTCGACCTTCTCCTCCGCAGGGGACGGGATGCGGCGAGGCAGGGAGTCCCTGATTAGAGCCGCCCCTGACGGCACGGACGCAGCGTTCCTCGTGCCTCTGCCACGGGCACCAAACACCCGGGCGTTAGCCGGTGGCTAGCTAGCAGCAGAGAGGAGGGGGGGGGGGGGGGGTGACTCAAAGCTTCACTCCTCCATCTTCCCCCCGCCTCTCACCTGCCCCTGTGACCTCTGGGTTTGTTTACAACCCACGCTGTGTGTGTGTGTGTGGGCGCGGCCAAGGGCCTTGTGGACGAATGCAGGTGTGTGTGTGTGTGTGTGAGAGAGAGAGAGAGAGAGGGACGGAGCGAGGACTGCAGGTGAGTGTAAATGAATTAACCCCGAGTCGCTCTCACACTTGTGTGGAAACAAATTTACACCTCTCGGACCCGGCTGCACCTTCACGGCCTACTTCTCTACCGGGTCAAACAATGTAGGTTTCATTTGGCCATGTACTGTTCTCTCAGACGAGTGCAGTATGGACTTTATGGACTGTATTTCCTTTGTCATTTCTAGAGAGCTTGTGCATCCTATGACAACATATGGTAAATGGACTGCATTTATATAGCGCTTATTTGTACCAAACAGGCCACCCAAAGCGCTGTACATTGCCTCACATCCACAGATGGTGGTGTCTGCCATGCAAGGCGCCATCCAACACATCAGGAGCAGTTAGGGTTAGGCGTCTTGCTCAGGGACACCTCGACACTTAGACAGAAGTCAGCGGGTATCAAACCAGCAACTTTTTGATCACCAGACGACCTGCTCTACCCCCTGTGCCACTGTCGCCACTGTGCCACTGTCTACAACATGTCGACTCCAGCGCAGTACGCAATTCAAGGAAATACTGTAAATATGCAGTATTTCTTAAAAAAACATTTTTTTCTAATAAAACATGCTACACCTGGCTGATTTATAAACCGACATATAACGCAACGGGATGTTGTTTCACAGCGTGTGTGCTATATGCCACACCCTGTGAAACACAAAGTACTGTATGTTAGTCTCTACTGTACGTGTCATCATTAAGATGTGAATACAGGTGTATGTGAGTAAGCATCACCAGCACACAGCGATGTCAGTCAGGTGAAAGTAGGGTGCGGGCGGACAGTGGACATTGCGTTTTAGTGTCAACATGAACACCAGACAGCCAGCGTGTCTGAGAGCTGTCACAAGACAGATAAACTACTTCTCGACACTAACTGATTAGAGGACACACATTTGTCAGTGTTCCGCGGTCAAGGGACGCGGGGAAAGTAATGGAGGACGTCAACGAGGACCGAAACGCAAATCATCGAAGCCTCTTTAGTCACGGCGTAACACCATTAACCGAGGCTCTTGTCCAGCCAACTCCCAAGGGGCCAAGCGCAGATTGATTCTCTATTACGGAGAAAACATTATGCCATTTACAGAGAAGTGAAGCTGACATATTGCGCTGATTCATTTGGGTCTGGACTAAACTAAATGAGCAAAACACAAAATGTATTTTGTACAAAACGCAGTACTCTTGATGAGATGTACTAATATTAATGGAACATTTAAAACTACATTTCGACCCCATTGATAACTGGCATTAAAATGCATTTTGGGTGATTGGATTGCAATCGGATCGTGCTTGACCACATGAAAGTACGAGTGTAAATGCACCCAAGACACATTGAGTGTAAAAGTAACTGCCCGCGGGCGTTACCAAGATGGCCGCCGAGTGGCTAGACCTTCCCGTAGGGACTCCTGTCAGTGGCATAGCCAATGGGACATATGTCAATACTGTCGTCTGGCTCTGAGGAGAGCCCACTCGTCCAGCTGAGGCCCTGAGTCAACATGACAAGGGGCCGAGAGGCTGAGCTAAGGAGGCTGCTCAGACACACCGCGCACCGCACCGCCCGCCTCCTTCTCTCATTACCCACTCCCTGGGCGGCGGCGAGCGTGGGGGGTGGGGGGGGGGGGGGCTGGGGGTGGAGGACTCTGGGCTTTACCAGCACCCCCCCCCCGGGGGGACGGGGAACAGATGGGGCCCCCGTTCCCTCCGCACAAATCACTGCCAGTGAATGTTTCCCAGCGCTCCCCCGACTGCTCGGAAATGACAGCAGTGTGCAACATGGAGAGAGTCCAGGGAGAGAGGCGTGCGCGCTCGGGAGAGCGAGTTTCTGGCCGGGTTTGAGTACACAGACAGACACTGGCTATCTGGCTGCCTGGTCGCTGTGGAGACAGTATCACGGTTGCCTTCTCATTAGAGATGTTTCACTCAGGCATTATTACACGACTCGCTCAACGCCGTGCACTGTTTTGTCACTTAAAACATCTCTCGCTTGTGACTCGGCCCGGGGGCGACTCGCGACGTTTCCCGGGAAACCCGAGACGCCACTGAGCGACTTGGTGAACGAGTCCTTCGAACGGATCCTTTCAGCGAACGGAGTGAAATAAGTTGAATCTTTAAAAAGACTCCATGTCTGCCATCTCTACTTCTCAGTAGTCAGAATGCACCGCTAGAACAAAGAGCTAGCTAGGTGCCTCCAGCAGGTAGTGTGTTACTTTTGAGAAGGGGGGGGTCTAACAATGTTGCGTACTGCACCTTTAACAAAGCATCACGTGAACATCTTGCCCACCAGTTTAATGCGGCGTCACCTGATGGGTCAATGGGGGGGAAATGATCCATTGTCACTGGCATTCCTCTGTGCGATTGTTCCGTCTCACGTCCGCCCGCCCGCCTGTCAGAGGGGTCGGGGTACCTGGGAAATGTAGTTGTCCTCCTGGGACACAATTAAAGAGCTGCCACCTGCACCTCCTCTCTCCTCGCCGACGCTACGCCTCGTTAGGGAGACGAAAGCCTGTCTTCAGTGGGGGGGCAGGGGGAATAAATTAATATACTATGGAAATCTGACACTAATTAGTATTTTTGGCTAAAATCGCGCCAAGTCCCTATGAGACAGAGCCACTGGATCACTGACAATACTTTAAATGTGCTTGTTAGCAGAAAAACAAAAACACATCAAAACATAGCAATTGCATTTTAATGAATGGCTGTTACCAGAACAATATTAACATGCCTGGATGCTGTTGAGTTGATGGGGAAAACACTCAAAGCCGGGTGGAAATAGACCTGCCAAACAGACCTGCAACATGGACACTTGTTGTCGTTTCCCCCCACAGCCAATTAGAGCCAGCTGTATTCTGCATGTGTGATCTAGATCAGTAAAACATACAAGGGGCCAGTAACCCTAATTGGTATCTTGTCATCGGCCTCTTGTCTCATGGGGGAAATTGTATTTGCAGTCTTGGTTTCCACTATAAAACATAGAATAAAAAACACAAAACCCAACCGAATGAGGTAATTATTACAAACTTTATGAGCAAGTTAAGCAAACTCCCAAGACTTTACGATCTATCTACATTGGTGCTGAGAATACTATATGATATGAAGATTTATTACAGAAATATTAGTAAAGCCAGTATCTATAACAGATGTGTGCAGAGGCACACTGAAGTTAGACAGATGAGTTGTTCACGCAAGTCAAGTCAAACTGCATGAGGAACCGACACTTAAGTGAAAGTTCCGCTAATTAGCTTGCTATAATTAGCTTCAGCTTCAGCTTCACACAATGCAATCTCTGGTGACATAGCGAATACTCCAAAGATATAAAGATATAAATGAACTGTAAGCCCTTCTGTAAACAGAAAGCTAACAGCTAGCTACATTTACCCGTCACAGTGGGTGCCGGTGGTACTGTACTGGTGGGAGAACAGGACCGCTCTTCTCTTCACCCAGGGTTGAACACCACAATTGCACAAGCATCTCTCAATGTTTGTGTGTGTGTGTGTGTGTGTGTGTGTGTGTGTGTGTGCACATCTAGTGCTACTCTAGCAACATTACAATATGGTGCCATTTGTGTTTACAGTTCCTCCGACGCACTTACAATTACAATTACAATGAGGTCATTTAGCAGACGCTTTTATCCAAAGCGGCTTACAATTACATGGTGCTATTACATGGAGCAGGTAGGGGTGTGTCTTGTGTGTCTGTAATATCTACTGAACACATCTTAAATAAGAAATGGGATAAGAAATCTCGGTACGAATGACAGCGATGGGAGTGGCTACTCGATTTACGCGCTGCCTTCACACCCAAAAAGTAGACATTTTCCCTGGTTGCAATTTATTTATAAATGCATTTTCTTTCATTATCCTTCTTACTTTCCATATATGTCATCGTATAGTCTAAGGCATAGGTCTACTGTGTATATCCTTTTTTCTTCTTTCCTACAATCTCTAAAGAAACTGGACGACGTGCCTTTAATTTTATAGCTCCATCTGAATTGAACAACCTGCCCAGTTCACTTAAAGCTATTACCTACTAATTACTTTATTTACTTTCAAACAACCTGTTCATATTAACTGTAATATGTAGGTGCATGTAAATGCATGTATATAGCTTCATATGGGTATGTGTACATTTACTGTTTGTATTTCTACTGTATGTATATGTTGGCATTTTTAGGGGAGTCAGTGGGTGGGGGAGTGGCTAGGTTTGGGAGAACTTTTGTCTGTTAATGGGTGAGTGTATTTGTGTTGTTTTGTTTTATGTATTGTATTTTCTGTATATTTGTGTTAAGGACCCCCTTGAAAACGAGGGGGCTTATCCATCTAATACATTGCAAATATGATCTCTGTCTAATCCAATCTTGTTTCTTTCCCATGTTTCACAACCTCTTAATTCATGCTAGCACATATCAGAAAAGCACACTCTCAGCAGAGAGATGTGCGGCTAAATTGCTTTTGTGATTGACTCGTGCGGACGGCCTCTGAGATCCGACGGACATTGATTCTCCATTCCTTGACAGGGGGTGTGTGCTCATACATGCAAAGAGTGGGATTATGAAATTTTAAATGGTCCGTCTGAAGATACCACGGTAGGTTCTGAGAGAGTGTGTGAGGAATAACTGTGCAAATTATTAGCCCGAATCAAGTGTGCGTTAGACCCAGAACGCTGTGAATGATGTGTTTGTGTGCATGATGTGTTTGTGTGTATGTATTTGCATGGAGGAGTTGGCCTATCTGTGTTGATTATGAAAACTGAAAATGTCAGGAGAAAATTAAAGTGTCTATAGTGTATTAAGATCTCTAATTATTCTATCTGACTGGCGTTTATATGTAATATGCATAATATACTACTGCATACAAAATACAATATACATGATTTATAATATCAATAGCAAAATCGTCAAATTACATTACAAGTATAGACTATAGTCTTAAACTGTTGCCAACCTGCTAACCAACTGATAAACTACACCAGCTTTTGATATGGAAATAGTTTTTGCTAATTTGGTCCTTCGAGCCTCTTGAGAGGGGCTAACTGATTATTCAATGACGACGTCGAATAGAAGGAATATTTACCAACCAGTGACATTTTTGTTACACTGTCTTTAAATGCCACAGGCAGCAAAGACACTGAGCTTTAGTTTCATTAGTTTGAACTATATTTGAATAGCATTTTTTTATAAAGTTCAGTTGTTGACTTGTGGTTTGTTAACATTCAAAATACCATCTTTATTCTGCGTGTCGTCTAAATGTCATGACTTGTTTAAACTATTTATAGTTCATATAATATAGACACATGAGCATTGACTGTGTGTATCTTCCTGTCAAAATCCTACATTCTTAACAGCTCTGTCAAAGGATGTGCAGATACCTCTTGCACATAACTAAAGGTTTGACTAGCAATGGAGTGTTTCTCTAAATGTTTCTCATTTATTAATTATAGAAAGAAAAGTGTGGTGAATCGGAGTCAACTAATGCTGTACCACTACTGTACATAGTTATTAGCTTATTATTGTAACTCCTGCTCTGAAAGTTACAAGAAAAGTTACAGCTGTATGACAATAATATACATCATTAGCTCAAAGTCTCTACGGCCGCCAGTTTAGAGGCTAAGCCCTGGTCGCACAAGTAATAAATGTCTTGTTTATGTGCCCGTCCTTAAAGGGATACCACATTTGTGTGTGGAAATGTCTGTGTGGTTCCGGTTTGAATCTCTGCCCCTCCCGCATTCCTCTCTACTCCTCTCCCTCTCATGCGCTCACTATTATTTACCCCTTCCCCTGCAACCACTCATACCATTGAGGAAAGTTGTGGCCTGGGGCTGATTTGGGGGTTTCTGAGGGTCATTATAAGCTAAATGTGAACTCAACTAATGTAAAGTTTCAAAGTTAATTTCTGTTATTAAAACCTCCAGTCCAATACAGCTACATCTGTATTCTGTCAGAGAATTTTATACCATAGGCTACTTGTCTATTTTAATTTTTTTAATAGATTTATTTAGTTTCCTGTTGCATAGAATTGATCAGTAGAGTTTAACCTACACCCAAACTCTCCTCTCCTCAGTTGAGACGGGGAGAAGCTGGTAATTCTGTGTGACAGCCTGAAGCTCTGGGAGTAGCGACGGACATTTTGACTTGGGAAATGTCGTGCCACCGCTGAGATTAAACAACGTTGAAATCAATAGGGAGCTCGCCGCATGAGTAATGTATGAGGGGCGTTCTCCTTCTCTGCTTTGAAGACGGAACATAAACAGGCGTAAAATATGCGAGTTGGAAGTGATACCCTGGCGGGCGGTCCCTTACAGTTGCTGTTATAACGTTATATCCAAACATATGTAAAATATGCATGTAAAAAAGTATATAACAATTTTTAAGGAACATAGATAGGTCAGGTTAAAGGCACACTCCGCCCCCTACAGGTGAGCGCTTTTTGTGCGCGGTTGTTTTTAAGCGTAAACAGTGAGCCGGGGTAAACATTTCTGGGGTTCTGGGGGGCGCAGTAACACAATCGAGGAGGGTAAATAAACAGAGTGCATGCTGGGCCACAGTACAGGACGAGATACAGCTTGTGTTCAACAATGTGGAGGGGAATATTTGCACACGGCTCACAGCCACAGCCAGGTGCCCAGACCTTGTAAAGGCAAGTCTAGCAAGTGTAGCAGTGACGGATGTGTTTGTAAGATGTCCTCACCCAGAGGCCTTGACGACTGTGACTTAACATCAGCTGGGCAATATGGATCCACATGTTGTTTTCCTCAACACGCTAAAAGTGCCATTAGCATTAGATACAATCGCGGTAGCAGTTAGTAGACATTTGCTCCCTCGTATAACGAAAACGGAGATTTTCGATAAAGAATATCTTAACTTTGGTTAAGTTCTGTCTTCTGCGGGACTTTAAAGGTATGAGATCTTTGACGCTTTATTATACCACTCCAAGCCGCGTTCTGCTGTTGTCTGAGGAAATATTTTTCATTCAATTTGAAAAATAAAAAGCAACACCTAGTTTCTATGGAATAATCTCTATACTAAGGTTGAGTTGAAGCTTGTGCATTTTCTTGGGAGACACTCTTCCCTAAACCAAAGGGTTTCTTTGTGGCAAGCACTAACCAGCCGCCAGTTGATTCAACTCCTTAACGAAATATCCACCATTTAAAAAAAAAAGAAGAAAAAAAACACGTCCTCACAGACATGTTTACACGTTTATTTAGCTCTCTACTGTCTGACAACAGGATATAAAATCGTTCACTATGTCCGCAGTGCAAAGATGATTTAAGTTGTAGAGCATTGAAACCATGTGGAGATCGTTGTGGAATTATGGTATTTTAGATATTTCTCTACTGACATGCTACTCACCTGGACTGGAACACAAATTGTGAACTCCCAATATTTCCCCCACATAACCTGTGGACCTTTCTCAATGGCGACGTCACATCCATGTCGCCCTCAAATGTTGTTTTCGTCGTGTCTGGTGAGTGCACAGCTTGTGTGTTCGATTTGAAACACTACTACCCCGTCGAAACTCACGCACAAAAGCAAGTAAGTACATTGTGTACACAGTGTACTGCACCGGAGACACTATAGAAGAGACTGACCACACAGAACCCTGACTAGAACTCTGTGGGAGAAGTCCGTGACGCCCAGGATGGCGGTTGGATGCACATGTCCCGCCCCCTCCCTCCAAAGAGCCAATCGTCTGCTTTTTAACGGTCGATCAGGAAACCTATTAAGCCAATCGTGTGGTTGCACTGGCCTTGCACATGCGTAGTGGAAGTATAACCTGTGGGGGGAGAAAAGCCTTTTATACCTTATTTTGGGGCAAAGTCACCAAACTTTTTAAGCGTTTTTTATCCGATTTTACTGGTGTTTCTGTACATGCAGTTCTTATGTACCGGTGACCGTTGAAAGAGCAGTTATGGCTCTCTCCCCAGTCATTTAGACAGGGGCCTGGTCTTGTTAGCCCTGAATAACTGCCCGCGGGTGTTACCAAGATGGCTGCCGAGACATGCCTATAAGGGCTCTGACTACATCAAAGTTTACTGACGGAAACGAGACACAGCAGTTTTACTGGGGCCCATCCAGGTGTCGGACGTTCCAGCTCATTAGCAGCCCAGAGCTCCTGTCTGATCAGCTAGCAGTGCGTCTCCATCATGGCCTTATGGGTAAACATGTGAGTGATGAATACCAACTAGCCTCCATGTATCCTTTCAAATGTCAACCTAAAAGCTGTAGGTAAAACATGAACGCAGCTAACGCCTACCATAACAACACCTAAATACTAAATAAGGATGTAATTACGGTAGTAGTTCTTCATGGCAGCAAGTGCAGTAACTCTCCAGGTCTTGGGTGTGAAATTTACCCGCATTCATTTTTAATCTTCATCATTGCTATTCTTGTCCTCCTCCTGGCTATCTAACCTCCAGCTCGCCAACTGACGCGATGCTCAACACCCCCAGTTTGTTTTGGACAATTTGTCCTCGGAGCAGCCTTGCTAATTTTTCATTTATACAACCAACGGGTCATTGATTCTCCATATAGGTTCAAGGCAGTTCTAAGACCACAGAGATGGCCATTTTTTCCATCAAGATTGGATTCGGGGGGTGTCGAAGAGCAATTGAGACGCAGCCCGCTCAATGAATGGGCGTTAATGACCGCTTCCTCCCACAGACTGATCCTGTCAAGACCCGCCCGTCTATTGATTTGAGCACTAAACAATGGTTTGCGTTACGGGAGTGCTCAGCCGTTATTCATCTCAGCTGAATGGATTGTGGTTTAGAAACTAACCTCAGAAAACATTGTGAAAACGCACCGCGGTGAATGGGAATATGTGTGTTTGTGCGTGCGTGCGTGCGTGCGCGCACAATGTCGGGCCGGATAGTCTAGTGGTCTGAGTGTTGGACTCTCGTGGGTTCGAGCCCCAGAGGTGGCCTACCTGTAAGCATCCTTAAGCAAGATGCCTAACCCCTACCTGCTCCATGTAATAGCAGCATGTAAGTCGCTTTGGATAAAACGTCTGCTAAATTACTTAATCGTAAGTGCAAGTGTAATTGGCTTGATATTTATGGAGGGATTGTATTAGGTCATATACAGGATATATGATATCTGAGCATAAATGGTAATGCTCTCCCTTCAGAGCGATTAACGATCACACTCACACACTGGGTCTTCTGTCTCCCTGTCTGTTCTTCTGTTTTTTCAGCCTAAAATTACAATATCCTGTTACTAAGATTATACAATCGCCATCTGTTTAAACGTTAAACTGATAAAGGTTATGTGACTGGTTTTGCGCACGGGAGATGCTAACAGGAACAGCTTGATAAGGTCTATTTCACACCATGTGTTCCCGAGTTTCATTCAGGTGTTTTAAATCAGTAAACAGTGCAGACTGTATCTACATGTCTGGTCAGTGACGGCAAAGGGGAGGGTTATTACGTATTAAACATGAGAATACTAAAAACACAAGTCGGCTGTCAAAATTATACAGATGCATGAAATAGTAATGGATGCTCAGGTTTCTGAGGCTGTCGGTGTTCATTCCACTGATAATCAACGGGGGAACTTTACAAAGCTGGGGAGAATGTTTGAACCGTGTGGAACCCCCTTCAGAATACTGATCACGGAGTATCAAAAGCTTTCCAACAGGAGCCAAGTACAAATCAATAGAAGCTAGACGTGAAGCTTAACCCGGGTTGTTTTGTGAATAAATAATATCAACTGCAGAAAGATTTCATACATATTTGGGCGGTTTGGGGCACTGGGAGTGTATATTGTGAATGTATATGAGGCAGCAGTCACACACGAGGTGTTAAGAGGTGGCAGATTCGGGTCTTTTTGAAGATTCAAATCCTTTCACAACGTTCAATAAAAGGATTTGTTCAAACGACTCGTTCAGTGACGTTTACGGTTTCCTGAAACGTCACTAGTCACTCACGGCGAGATGCCCCGTTCTCGTCTAATGAATGTCACTCGTTCATTGAACGATACTTCCTCGACGTTCAGTTCTCCCAACCAATGACATGGCCCCTAAATGTGCCCACAGCCCGCCTCCAAAGGGATATCTGCTCATGCTAGAAACAGAAAGTATTTTAAAACTATGAAAGCCGTAGCAGACTTAATGCGCCTGAACGTTAACGAGGGAGAGATGTTTTAAATAATGAATCAGCGCGCAGCGTTGAATGAAACGTTTTTGAGTCGCCTAAAGGATTCGTTCCTTTTGAACAAATCGTTCAGGACCGAAGCGCCTCCAACGGGGTGCTGCGTTGGCTTGTGTGTGCAGTGGGCCTGTGATCCCTGTGTCCACGCTCCAGCCGCGTTTGATATGTCCCTGGGACTGAGAGGGTCAGGGATCGGCCCTGGCCTCCGACTGGGACGCTGCGAGTCCTCTTTTATCTGACTTCCTGGTGCGCAGAGCCGCTGCTTTGATGCTAGCTGCGGAGGAGGACAACTTCATGTTTGATCTCCGTAACAGTCCTCCATTGTGTTACAGCACCCCGACAACATCAACGTCAATATTCATTCCATGTCAGACTTTATCG
>JAOEHI010029520.1:0-24957 GCA_025447815.1 Percopsis transmontana | reverse complement strand
CCCCCCCCCCCCCCCCCCCCCCCCCCCCCCCCCCCCCCCCCCCCCCCCCCCCCCCCCCCCCCCCCCCCCAACACATACCTACCTACACATGCACGTACCTGCTGTTGTACAGTAGGTACCTTAACCCTACATTTGTTAAAGCTGCAATGTGCAACTTTTTTGCTTAATTTTCATTTTCCATTTGTCTCGTTCGTGTTTTTTCAGAACTACAAAAATTACTATTACTACACACAGTTCCTGGTCCCAGGTTATTAGCATTCAAACACATAACTCCATTGGAATACTGTCTGTATTGCGTTACCTCACAGGATGAATGAAATTGCTTTCTTTTTAAACAAAGGAATCACAGATTAATTACATAATTTTAAGTCTAAAAAAAACCAATTGGCTTAGTAATGGTTTGCTATGTTGTAGTTTGCCATCCCAATTCTAATAATGTAATTCCTTTATTTTTTATTGGGAATATTAAAAAAAATATTTTGATCTTTCCACTTACTTTTCATTTTCGACTCTCACTGTTTATCAAACTGGCAGCACTCACTTGAATACTGGCACGGAATGCACATCTCTCCACAAAAGCTGATTAGACTGAGACAAAGAACGAGGGAGAGAAAGAGGACAGAGGAAGGGCATTCGATTGAAAAACAGAGACCGAGAGTAATGCCAGGCTTCGACCGGATGAATCTTGAAGGAATGTCACTGTGTGACAGTGAAATTACCTATGTTGGGACCACATCATCAAACTTTAGTCGTTTAAAAGTTCTATAGTGTAATCCATAGTGTAAAGTAAAAAATCCAATAAGGAGTTTTCCACCCAAAAAATAGAAGTTCTTGAACTGCATACTGAGATCTACTGGTGTAAATACAAAAATGTGAATCTCTTTCTCCCGTAAGTGAAGGCCAAAAACCTTTTTCGGGGTAAAACATTGTTTAGTGCTCCTTTAAAGAGAGGTTTGTGTAAAAACCTACACAGTCACTGTGTAGTTAGCACCTCTACTGTATTACAATACAGACCGAGGGAAAAAGACAGGTGACTTTTTTTATTTCCCTATCTATTTTTTGACAAAGCTACTTGTGCTAAGTGGCGGTTACATGCATGCAGTGCGGTTAGCTTGGGAGTTGCACTTAATGAACTTGCACTTAATCCTAAATGAAATCACTAAAACTTTGTGAACTTCGTGAAAACACGCACATAGAATTGAACAAATGAATGGTAAAATAATTAACAGATAAAACAGTGCTCTCTCCTAGGGCCTTGACTTACCTCCTTCCCCCCAAATTCTCTCTCTCCTTTTCTATTCATTTCTGTCATTGGCTTCTCTATGTCTAGTGCTGACATGAAGTCGTTCATTCTTTCTTGTCCATTTAAAAAAATAACTACTGTATCTCTTTTTCAGCTGTTTCGGTCTTGCTCTCTCTTAGTGAAATAATGTCCAGTATAAATACATGGTCAAAAGCGCAGACAAAGATTCGTGTCATTCTGAAGCCATGATACATTTAAATTAAATACAGTCCAAGGAGAAGGGCTGCTTTAAAAAGCTTGGCGTTAATGCACATTGTACATTCACAGCTGAGCGGAAACAGGAGGCCCAACGCCTGACTTACTGCCTGCATCAGACATTCAAACTCTGCTCTGTTACATGGCTAGCGCTGAAAAACAGCTGTGGTGCACAGCTAGACAGAAAGGGGATTAGAAGCATAGGGGAAGCAAAGAGGAATAATATTGCGAGGGAAGAAGAGAGAGGATAAGGGAGAAAATAGAAGTCTGCAGCCCAACGGTGTTCCTTCACAGACTTACAGTAAATGTCTACTCAGTGTGAGAAAATGTGTGTGTGTGTGTGTGTGTGTGCGTGTGTGTGTGTGTGTGTGTGTGTGTGTGTGTTAGTGGGTTTGTTGCAGTAGACCAGGGAGAGAACCTAGCAAGAACTGCACCTGGGCTGATCCCAGAATAGAGACTATAACGATGACAGCGGCCATTTTCATTTCACCAGATCCAATTTTACTACAATACACTGAAATAGAAGTGCTATGAACACAAATCACACACACACACACACACACACAAACACATACCTTTATGTAGAGACACTCAAAGTTGTGAGGCTTTTTAAAAGATACAAAACATGGACAACTCATATAGAGAGAAAGCAACGCACATGGAAACAGACGCACAGACGCACAGACACACACACACACACACACAGTACAGCGCTTATCTTTGCAGTGCTTTGCATGCTAGCACTTAATTTGAGATTAGATCAAACTGAGATCTAATCGCACTTTCATCTACGGTTTTAGCTGCGTCAGAAAATGCACATTAAAGGCCAGCAATCTCTCTCTCCCTCTCTCTGACACACACACACTTGCAGAGTCAAACAGTCTATATCAGCACATCATGTGGCAGCTAGCATCACGCAACCTCAGACTAGCCTTAAAAGAAATCGGTGAGGACCTGGGGGGGGGTGGCGCATTGGAGAAGAATAGAGCCCCTTGTGGGCAATTTAGCACGGTGGCCCATCTCTGCTGCAGTCTCTGATCTCTCCTGTCTTTCCTCAAAACACTTTCCCCTTCTCTCTCATCCTCATCTTGTTTCACCCTTTTGTCTGTCGCCCTAACTTCCTCCCTCTCTCCTCTGTACCCCTCGCCTCCCCTCCGTCTCCTGCTATCGCTCCGTCAGCCCCGCGGTGATCGAGATAAGGCCCCTTTCGCTATCTGCTGCTCGCTGCCTCGCTAATCTATTGCTTGTGTCTGGAGCGACAAAGCTGTTAAGATCTGGACTCGACTGGGCGGGCCTGGGGTGTTGGAGGCAGAATGAGAGAGGGAGAGGAAGATGAGAGTGGCGGTCTGATTAGATCTCACTTGAGCTCTGGTTAAAGTGAGGGCCAAGGATCGCATTTAAAGAGTAACCAAGCACTAAAATCAAACCGCAGGAACAGCGCCCTCTACAGGTTCTTGTGTGCAAAGCACATTGTGACGTCACTTGCCAAACAAAAGATAGCAAATGACAACAGCTTATATCAGTTTGAGCCAGATGAGAGTGTTTAAATAAACAGTCGTATATGAATAAAAAGACTGCATAAATAAACGTCCCTGCATTAACTTCATTACTGTATCTCTTCTGGCTAAAATATTAATTCCATAAATATATATTTTAGGTGCTTTTATGTGCTTTGGCATAGAAAACAGCAATAGAAAGACACATTACCTTAAAAAGGTACACTCCGTGCATCTCCACAAACCCAAATTTCCACCAAACTCACAAGGTATATTTTGAAATATTAAAGGGGAGAGGTAGCGATGGGTGCGAGACTAGGAATGCTTTAGTGGTAGGGGTAGAGTGGAGTGCGGGAGGGGCCTACGCAAGAGTGGTTTTGTAACAGCTCCAAACCCAATTTGAAACAGGCCTTTCTTACAATCATGACTAATCCTAGTTAGGTGGCCGAGGTTCGTGCTGCGCTGGGGACGAGCACCCAGCAGGTACAAGACGACATTATCAAGTCCTCACCGTGAAGCAGGCCACACACAGAGGAGTGCGAATGAGACCCGACGCACACCTAAAGGAAAGGGAAGAAAACCCAGACAGTCCACAAGACGAGCGCACCCCACACATAATTATCACGACGACGCCACACCGTCTTTTCTTCCGAGTTTTTATTACGGCGCCACCCACCTGGGTCACCCTCCATTTTCTCTGGCTGTTGTTAAACCCAAGGATGCATGAACCAAAAACGTCCACGTTTAGCAAGACATGGGTCAAAATTACATGCATTGACTTATAATGGGAAAGGCATAATTTTGAGCAATTTAAGGATATTAAATGCAATATTTCACATATAATTCAAGGTAGAGTCCTGAAATTCACCTGATTTTGTCCCCTATCTGTGCCTAACGGAACCTCATATTATTTAAATGCCTTAGCCCATGTATTTTTCCTATAGTGCCACCTTTTGGTAACTGTTGTGCTCAGGTCCAGCCCATTTCTCCTGCATCCAAAACGTTGACTATGAGAACAGACTGTTCACTTACCCCGTAATATATAATCAACGTTATTCACTTTATCTGTGGGCGGTCATAATTGTGAATCGTCGGTGTATACTGTACATCTACAGGTATACATAAATATGCAATTCATCAGGTACAGTATATTTAAAATGTATTTCACCCATGGACACAAAATTGCATGATCACACACACACACACACACATAAGGTGTGCTGGTAATATTTCAGCACTGAAAAATTTGTCAATTGTGAGTCTTTACATCAAGATTCCCATCTGCCATTTATTAGTCAATGATTATGTAAATGTTGCATATAGGTGGCACTGTAGGAAAGAGGCATGGGTTAAGGTAATAAATTACAATTTTTTTTTATCTTCCCTTCTTTCTTCCTTCCTTATACTTTTTGCCTTTCTTCTTTTGTTTAGCCTTCCTTTCTTCCTTCCTTCCTTCCGACTGTCCTTCTTTCCCCTTCCTTCGTCTTTACTTTAAGTATTTCCTTTTTTTCTTCCCTTTTATCCTTCTTTGTTTTTATTTTCTTTCTTCCATACTTTCTTTCTTTATCATTCCTCCCTTCAGTCCTCCCTCCCTCCAAACTCATTGTCACAGTGAGGACTTGTTGGTCTTGTTCAGGAAAGTGGGTGTGGCCAGGCTGTCTTGGTGGTATCAGAGCTCACTGTCCATCACTAACACTAATGCTAACCATAAGGGGGAGAGGAGGCACGAGGCAGGCTTTCATACATTGTATTTTAAACAGTATATCTGGTTTTATCTGGTTAGAATAAAATGCTTTTAATTTCCGATCTTGCCCCCCCCCCCCCCCACACACACACACCTCCATAACACACACACTCTCTGGAGTGATTTGTCTCTGTTTGTCCCTCCATGCTACACTAGGTGTTGCATTATAGCTTAGCAGGAGAGCGACCGCACCGCGCTATGCTAGCTCCTATCCATATGGTGTCCTTTTACACACGCACACACACACACACACACACACACACACTTCAAAACTGTAGGCATATGCACAGACACAAACAAATGAAGAAACAAGCTTTCACACGCATAGAAAAACATACACACACACACACACACAAACAATGAGAATGAAGATGTAACAGTCTAACTTTGCCCATTTCTGTGACGATCGCCCACATAAAAGTCCGCTTGGCTCAGCTCTGATCGTATAATTGCTCTGTGTTCATCTCTCCCACACACACACACACACACACACACACACACACATACATACATAGTCGCAAACATACACATGTGTGTACGCGGAAGTACACACACATGTTCAAAGCGGACAGTGAACTCAAACGACGAATCCCTCCAGTTACACACGCACACATTCTGAATGGACACAACACACGCCCACACACACATGCATACGCACAAACGTAGTTCATTGCGGCATGAAGCGGATCGCTCACAAATGTGTGCCCGTATGCCCGCAAATGCACACACGTGCGCTCACATATCCAGTTTATCTGAGCAGTGTATCTGAGGAGGGAGAGACGGGGAAGAGACAGACAGATGAATGAAAAATTTGGAAAAAGTATTTTTTCCTAAACTGTAGGTGTAGGAAAGGGGACTGAAAAACAGACACATAAATAGGATTCAACTGTTTGATTCTTCTTTTACACAATGCCTTTGTTCAGCTGTCACATATGAAACAAAGCGTATATGTTTTTTTGTTTGTTTTTTCTATAAGTGAGTGAATTACAACCTGGAAATGTGCACTCATTGAAAGGATATACTGTATAGAGCCCTCAACAAAGTAAACTACACTACATAGTATACCATTATCAGTAACTGTGAACAGTAATATGCTAATATTGCCTTTATTAAAGGGGAATTTCTGCCAGATTTGACCCCATGACCTCCATCTCTTCCAACTGGGGTGAATGTTTGTGGACAAATTATAATCAAACAATTCCTGTGCAATAACAGAGAACAATCGGAGTAGGGATCAATGTCTCATTAAAGCAAGAAAATCCAACCCTATCCTTGGGTATTTTGATAGCGTTAATGTTAACACGCTGGCGTTAATACGTGCCCTTCAAATCTAAACTGAATTGCTTGGTTCGATTTTGGTCACAAACAATCAGCACAGCTGGGAGAGATGGATAAATGAGGTCCATTGTAAAACTGGCCAGAATTCTACTTTAATGTTATCATGTACTTATTTTGGTTTGATACTCACAGGGCACATGCCCCTCCCACTGGCACTCCTCTCTACTCCTTCCCATACAGCCTTACCATGCATTCACACCACCATCAGCAGTCAGCTACAGTCAGCTACAAAGCGACAAGTTGACCAAAGTTCTACTTTATTTAAATGTTCAGTGAAGTGGTGTAGCGACTAGACAATCAAAGAGTAAAGGTGCTCATCTGATGTCCCGGACTCTTCTCGGCAATCGGAAATGGAGGAAAAACTGCGTGCCTGTTCATTTACTGGGACCTAAATTTTATAAAAATAAGGGTGGAGGCAGGTTTTCGAGGTTGTATTAATCTCCTGTCAGGTTTATTGAATGTATGAATGCAAAACCAAGCGAAACACAATTAATATACGCAATGAAATAGTGATTGCGATCATATCATCTCCACAGCATTTATTTAAAGAGGTTGATTTGTATAGTTGAGCGATTTGCTGAGTTCACGTACCTAGGTTTCAATAACTTTACTGAAATGATTAGTGCGTGTGTTGAAAATGTAGCAGTAAATCTAGAACATGGCGATATAGCATTACATATAAAACAATCAACTACACGTTTAGTTACAATTTATGTTTGTTTAGCCCATGCATGTAACTAGGCAGAGTACACCAAGAACCCCTTTGAGCAACAGGACAGGTAAGTCCATCAGTGACGGGGCAGACATTCCAAACAAGCGACGGTTACAAAGTGACCTGGCTACAACGAGCTAGCGGTGTGAATGCAGGGTTGCAGTGGTATAGGCTCACAATATTCTCTACATCCGTGTGCATTTTAATGCTACTTCTGTGAAAATTGCTCATACACAGAGGTATTAAAGAGCACATCACATCAGGCAAAGCATCATTGACATTACACTTTCAGAATCAGAGAATCCCTGTCAAACTCAAAGATACAACAGGGACCCAATAATTGATTTTTTCTGTAATAAAGCTGTCATCGGTTAGTTGCTAGCAAATCACATTGCCTGTCACATAGACTAATCATTAATGCATGCTTAGCAGGAAATGATACGCGATGATATGCGATGATAAATGATAGGCGATAGACTATCCGCACAGAGATATTTTAGAAAGAGACAAAAAGCGGGACAATTTGAGAAAGAACAAAAGCAAAAGCTACCATTTAACTTTGTCAATGACTACTGCAGAGTTAGACAGGGGACGGGACAGGCAAATTGAGAAGGCAATAAAGATGAAGAGAATAAGAGAATAACAAAATGACAAGGAGCTATTAGATAGAAGGTGTGGGAAAACTTTCACAAAAACGTTAAAAGAGTAGAGAAAAACAGACACTTTCAGCAGAAAACGGAAGTTGCAGTTTCTAGAAAAATAATAAAAAATAAAAGACCAAATCTATGGCAACCTCCGAAGATGAGTCATTGTTCAGCAAAACAATAGAGAGAGAGAGAGAGCATGACAAAAAGATGAACGAGACAATTCACCCTACCAGAGTTTCTCTTGGAGATGTACTTGACGCCATCACAGATTGCAGAGTCGAGAAGGAGGAGGAGGAGGAGGAGGAGTGAAGATAAATGGTTCATCTTTCTCCTCTTCTCTGCTACCTTAGAGATGAGAGAGAGAGAGAGAGAGAAAGAGAGAGAGAGAGAGAGAGAGAGAGAGAGGGGTAAGAACACAAACACTACCCAACTCAACTCAACCTAATTTGGCTGATCAGACCTCTTCCATGACATGACTGTGTGGGCGTGTATAGAACCCCACTTGATAGACATCTCCTTAACTCTCATATGTTTTGTTGTAACTGTTTCTGCAGCATTGCTCACCCCAAAGTGAGTAGTCTAATTAGCCAAAATAGCTCCAGTGTTTTCAGGGGCTTTAAAGAACCAATACTTAAAAAACAACAACAACTATGTTTTATGAATGTATTTGCAAACATTGTAATGTTGTCCGTGGTTGTTTATATTTGTATGCTATTTAAAAGGTGTTCATTGGGCATGCACAAACCACTGATTGAGTTAATGTTTCGGGTTGCTGAACTGCCCTATCAGTGTATTCTGAGCATTTCATTACTTTAACTACTGCTGTATCTGAATATATATATCAATAGGCCAAGCTGCTAATTAGGATATTCTTTTCTGGAATAATAATAAGTTGCTGTTAGAAGCTACTTTAAGAATTACGTTACCTATTAAGCCATTAGGTCAGCTCAGAGTGGTAAATCTTAATATTTTAATGGTTACAAGTTTTGTGATGCAAATTAGTAACTTTTACGTTGTCTAATAATTCACAGTGTGTGTCTTAATGATGAGTGCAAGTCTCTATACAAGGGCCTTAAGAGATAAACACACTAAGATATTGTTGTTTACAGCCTATAGTCTCCAAAAAATGAACAAAACACTTTATTAGAACAATAGCAGGAACAGCAGCTGAAAAAATGTAATATCGATCTGAGACAGGGGTTTGGCCCCGTTTTCAAAAGATCAATTTTTTCAACTGATTAAAACCAAAATGCTGGAACTACTTCATTTGATTCCAATATAGCCCCTGTATACACAGAGCACTCGCAGCCACACGGGACAAGACAAACACACACACACACACACACACAGTCCATGGGAAATCGTATCGATATCAATTGAGCAAAATCTGATTTTCTTCAGTACACACATTCCAGGCTCTGTGTGTGCCTGTGGACACACACACACACACACACACACCTCAGCTGACACTTTATGATTGTTTTATCTGATTTGTGACAGCATAGGACAGCAGCATAGGCAAGCCTTCCTTCAACACAAGACTTGAAGAATAACTGTTAAGAGAAATCTTTGATCTCTCATCCTAACTTAACATCTACTACAATATTCCCACAGTTTAAAATGGGCTCACAGGTTCTTTTGTACATAAAAAACAACAGCTTTGTGTAGGTGTGGGTGAAGAAGTCCCACATCCAGGAAATAAGGTAGCCATTGGCAAACAGCAGCGAAGGAAACCAAAAATCAAGTCCTTTTTATTTGAATTGCAGGTTTTATACAACAAAGAGTGAGTCATGGTCGTACGTAGGAGGGCTTTCAATGTTACCTCCACTGAGAGACAAGATGTTTTTTTCTCTCCATCTACTGTATATCCTCTAGCCCTTTTTGAGAATTAAACAAATGAAGGTAAATATAGATGGTGAATCGCTATAAGGCTGAAGTTTATTAATGTAAATGTGGTGATTTGTTTCTCTGAAACCTCTTTAGGTCTCATCACAAAGATAGACTCATTGAAAGACTGCCTTTGAAGCTTTAAAAAGATGGACACACAAACACAGTGTACTAGTAGTATTAGAAAGAGTGGAGCAGAGCTAACCTGGTACCAGACTCCCGAAGCCCTGCCCACTTTTCAAATGTCGCGGAGCATTCGAGGTCTGGCATTGACTTTGTTAATGATGATTTTCCCTTATAGAGACACAAGTGAGTCTTCGTGAGTGGGTTAAACAGCTTCAGGGTTAAATTGAATCGACATTAGTGCAGCAGGATGAGTCATGATTGGTTAGAAAGAAATATAATCCTCCACCAATAGAAAACTATAGTTAGGCTATAGTTAGTTATAGCTAAAGTCAATGTCATACTGTATAATGTAGTGCTAATGACGTCATTCAGGCTATCATAGCTTTTTCCAGTCCGATTTCCAAACCTTTCAAACTGAAACATAAAGGGCAAATGCAACTGCAACTGTGTTTGTCTGGGATGGTGTATGGTGTGTACTGTGTGTGGTTAGATGATGGGGTGGTCATATTTTACAGGTTTTGGGATGGCAGTATTTTTTTTATAACAATAATAATGGAAAGTTCTAAAAGGAGGCAAAGACAACAGGGATAGAGAGAGGGTCAGAGGGGGAAACTAAACCAAGCATTTGAGTAAAATAACATAAATAAAACGATGACACACAAGATAGAGACTGTAATGTAGGGAATTATAGCGAGCTAACCCAGTGAAAGCAAGCAATATAGAAAGGGGAGAGTAAAAAGGGTGTTTGCTTGGCCGTGTAACACACACAAACACCAGGTAAGTGCCGGTTTAAAGCTACCACCCGTTATTGATTTCACCTGTTAGCTTCATGTGATGGCTTCTCTTTTTGCTGTCAGATAAAGACACACACATCCTCTACCTAGAGTCCTGCACAAACATTAAACCCATTCATTTTCTCTTACACACACACACAAACACACACACATATTCTTCAGCCTCATTTTCTGTCTAGAACACTCTCTGTACATAATCTTATACTGTACTATAAAGTACTAATACACATTTAGACATCACTTTATCACATAATATAATGTGTGACGATAATACTATGTATACTGTATAAATATACCAATATGTGAAATAATGGCAGAGGTCCTCTCAGAGGTCTCTGAAGAGCACCTTATCATTAAAATGGGAGCGTATCTTCATGTTCCCCAGTTCAATATTCTGTTAAGACACATTAAACCTCCTATTGTGCTCAGGTCAAATTTTAACGTCTTTCAAGATAAAGATTTCATAAATACAAAGATAAAAAGAGTGAGAATTTTGTTTACCTCAAATCCAGTTTCTTTTGCAGTCCCACTCTCAAAGTCACACAAGTCTCTCACTAAACAGAATATGGAAGTGCAATTATATTCAAATTCAATTGGACAACACAGAGACCCCTTTATTAACTCACTTGATGTTGACTTTGTGGAGGACTGAAATAAAGATATCATTTGGAAAGTTGTCAGAGAAGCAGCTAACCCTAACCCTAAACCTCCCGAGATCCCACAGTAGCTCATGTCATATTAAGTGAATACAGAGCTAGGGAACATAGGACCCTGGGAGAGCACATACCTGTATATAGAACTAGGGAACATAGGACCCTGGGAACATATGCCCCTCATTCAAACACCCTTTCTTTCTCTCTCATGTTCTTTCAAGGCGAGGACAGAGTAAACAATTTAGTGTCCACCATTTTCTGCAGAATAATTGTTAACTAAATCAATTATTTAAATTAAATAGAAAAGAAAACGAAGTAAATGTCACAGTGTGCACTGGTTTCTTCATTACAGGTCAACTGGTGAAATGTTATACTGATAAAAATGGTGCCTATATTTGTTTGTTGTTTTTTTGTGACACAAATCCACATACACAGGCACACACAGAGACAGATAGCAGTCTATTCTAGTCCAAAGCAGACCTCTGTAAACCATTAGCATCTTGATCCACACCTCTGCTATCAAAGACACATTCCGGCTCGGTTGTGTCATAGCAGTGTGAGTCATGCTGTTTGGTTGGAGAGGCAATCGTGTTTTACATGAAAGCTGGGACTTCTCTTGTCCATTATACAATATCCTTAATCCCTCAGTATACTGTAACCTCGGCCTGTCCTGTAGCTAATGGTAATGTGCACATGTGCTCTCTAGAGTGTTACGTATCTAAAAGGTACACTCCTCCAGTGTTACAGAGCTGTCACATCCCAAGACTCATGCCACAGCTGTGGAGGTAGAGAATGGTGTGAGCCTATGTGGGGGGAGGAGTAGAGAGGCATGCCAGAAACCAAGGTGCAGGAAGGGCATGCGCTTTGAGATTTAGACCAAAATAACTATGTTGTTGTAATACTTGTTTCAACAATAACGGTAATACTTGACACAAAAGAGTGTCCTTTTAATTGTAAAATAAAAGAGGTAAAGCTTCCTACTAACCCGTAACAAATTGGCAGAAATGGAAACACATTTTCTACAAGACGCTTTATTTTGTCACACTACACAAAAAGGCCATTCAAACGTAAATTACATTGATTTTCGTGTTTCTATGAAATTATTCAGGCATATTTTAGGTCCTCAATTGTAAAGATCTGAATTTCAAATGAAAGTGGAAAATGCAAGGTTTTAGATAAAGGTCAAGGTTAATGTGATTGTACTCTTGATGATGAAACAGAGCATTTATACACGTCTCATCCAAAGTAGTGCTAAAAAAAAGAGCAAATCAGATAAAGAACAGGTTGGGGGTAGTGATGAGATGGCCGGATGAGAGACAGACAGACAAACACAGAACAACAGGGACTGACAAACAGAAAGCAGTCGACTGTGAATCCAAAGCCAGCAGTAAATAATTGCCATTTAGCTCAGATCTGCCAGAGATTGGAATCCTTGGTCAATTGATTCTTGGATCTGTGTTGAATATATTCTTAATCCACTGTTGAAGGAATTGTTGGCAAGGTGCTAAAAACACTTCTTACAAGAGCCAATGGGAAAAGAGACATCTTGGGTTATCATTTATTTTACAGACGATATCTTTTTAATAAACATTTTATTTTAAAGGAATAGTTCAAGTCACGGCAAGGAAAACACAGCTGCAGCTAAAAAAACAAAAAATACATCTGTTTTTGGTCAGCAGGGTAAACAAAGCATTCATTGTAAAGAAAATTGGGGTTTACATTTGTTTCAACATTGTAAATACCCTACAAGAAGTTGAATCCCACATCGTCCCTAGTTCCCATTTGAAATTATTATTAAGCTACATCGCACTATATGTGCCTGTAGTCCTTGAAGCGTCTGCATTGTCATTTGCTGATGCCGAAGTATAATGTTTTATGCTGTAGACAGAATCATAAAATGGCACAAGATGTTTCCCATATTAAAGAGGCAATTGTAGCTGTCAGCCACGGTCAAAGAAAGCAGGCTGCAGTGGAGATACAAGGTTGCTCTGACAGGCGCACGTTTTCACACACACGCGCGCGCGCGTTTTTGTTACGGTCTCATTCGCATTTACAATGCAATCCATAGAAATACCAATACCACCAGCATACACACACAGTCTATCCACGCATGAACACACACACACGCACGCACACAGCACGGGGTGTGTGTTAATGAATGCAGTGCCACCTGTTCAGTGAATGATCTAATTGCTCACAACAGATACCCATTTCCTCGCCGCTACACCGTTTAACGGCACCGTTTAACAGCTATAAAAGGTTGTGGTGAGGTTTCCTCCCTCTCTCCGTCACACACACACACACACACACTCACGACATCACACCTCTGCAAGGCTTCACCCGCGTAACGTTTAACGGCCCCTCCCGTCAGGTCGGAGAGCAGTTAGCACTGCCGTTTACGGGTTTGATAAGGATGCTTGGTGGAAGGAGAGGGGCGGGGTGGAGAGCTAAGAAATATGCACGTAGAAGGTAGGACATATACTGGATGGCAGTGGATCCCAACGCGTGGTTAGGGGAAACTCCTGGGGTCAAAAATTGCTTTTTTTTGTGGGGGGGGGGGGACTTGTCGTAATAGTCTAATCAGCCAATCACGTGGCAGCAACTCAATGCATTTAGGCATGTAGCCATGTTCAAAATGATCTGCTGAAGTTCAAACCGAGCATCGGAATGGGGTAGAAAGGTGTATTATGTGACATGGTTGTTGGTGCCAGACAGGCTGGTTTGAGTATTTCAGAAAGTGCTGATCTAGTGGGATTTTCCCGCACAACCATCTCTAGGGTTTACAGAGAATGGTCCGAAAAAGAGAAAATATCCTGTGAGCGACAGTTCTCTGGGCGAAAATGCCTTGCTGATGGAAGAGGGCAGAGGTCAGAGGAGAATGGCCAGACTGGTTTGAGCTAGATAGATAGAAAGGCAACAGTATCTTAATTAACCACTCTTTCAACAAGGTGTGTAGAAGAGCATCTTTGAACGCACAACACGTTGAACCTGAAGCAGATGGGCTACAGCAGCAGAAGACCACACCGGGTGTCACTCCTGTCAGCTAAAAACAGAAAACTGAGGCTACAATTTGCACGGGCCCTCCAGAATTGGACAATAGAAGATTGGAAAAACGTTGCCTGGTCTGATGAGTCTCAATTTCTGCAGCGACATGGTAGGGTCAGAATTGGATGTAAACAACATGACAGCATTGATCCATCCTCAAACTGGTACCTTGAACATGACAATGAGTTCACTGTAATCAAATGGCCTCCACAGTCACCAGATCTCAACCCAATAGAGCACCTTTGGGATGTGGTGGAACGGGAGATTCGCATGATGGATGTGCAGCCGACCAATCTGCAGCAACTGCGTGATGCTATAATGTCAATATGGACCAAAATCTCTGAGGAATGTTTCCAGTGCCTTGTTGAATCTATGCCACGAAGAATTAAGGCAGTTATGACTGTATAAGGGGGTAACTAGAAAGGTGTACCAACAATACATTAATTAAGTGGCTGGTGAGTATAGGTTTTTTTCCAATGGTACTTCTAGTTGTTGCATATTATTATACACAGCATGTTATATATTATTTGTAGGCCGTTATGTTGGCCACCGTTTGTGTGTGTTTATGCAAAAATAAGTGCGACATACACACAAAAAATATATAAAATGTACAGCTTGGTTAATCCAGAGTAATCAAATTTATTTGAAAACAAGTTTAATGTTCTTAGAGAAAACTTGCATATATTGCAAGACCCATGCTCCTCTGCATTAGAGACATGTCAAAACATTTTGTCAAATAAGTGCTTATAGAACTCTTTCATTTAAGCGCGGTTAACATTTTCCCTTGTTAAACTTGAATGTCGTCAGGTGATTTGTTCATCAAACACATCACCAATTGTGAGTCGACTTCTTCTAGACACCTGCTATAAACTAGCCTTTACAGTAAGCATGTTGTACACTTTAAAAGAAAGGTAACAAGATTCTGATTAAAATTATCTGAATAGCTGAACATTATTCAGGTTATAATCAAGTTGATAGGATATCATATTAGCAAATCACTTTAGAGTAGTACTAAGCAGTCCGAATCTTTTTGTTGATCTGTTTATCTTCGGTCATGCGGCCTGTCCTCGTAACTTCGGGGCACCATTCTTTGTGCCTGCATATGTTGTAATTAGGTGGTACTTTTAGACCAGTACAGAGCAATGTAAGCAAACAATTGTTGCCCAATAAATACTGCCAACAACCTCTACAGTGTGTGTTATCCAAATACTGTAGGGTAGGCCTATGTGCTGTATTGTTTGTAATAAAGTAATACTTTTACTCTCTCTTACTCTTCTAATGAGGTCGCACACAGTATTTCTTCTATGTATTAATATATCACCCCTTGATATCCTGTTGATATTATGTACTAATATCTTGTGGAGTGGTAGGCATGCTAAAACTACATGCTAAAACAATAGCTTAAAATTTTGCCTTGTGTCGAGTTGTAGGAGCTACAAATTTGTTATGATTGATGTATGATTCTGTATTAGGTTTTAGCGATACAAAAGCTTACATTTTCTTTCATCAAATACATATGCTGAAGTTGCTTTAGTAACTACATTATATTGTTTTCTTTTTCTGAAAATTTAGAATAATTTATTTTTAACAAAATGTGTCCCTATATTGCAAAAAAAGTTGTCTTGAATGGGCTGTGAGCCGGAAGAGGCACTGTGTGTTCAATTTGTTGAGTTTGAACCAGTACACAACTGCGCTGATTCATTTAAAATAATTTATTCTTACTTTTTAAAACAGCACTTTTCCATCCAGAGCCTTAGGTAAACTATGTGTTGCTTAAATCAAATGTATACACATGACAGGCGCAACTTGAACATGGATACAAATTGCTTGGTAACCTTAGCGAAAAGGTAAATCTAAGTCAGTTATTCATTGGTAATTACACGTTTGTGTCTTATTCTGTCATGTAAATCCCATCAAATATTCTTATCTTGTCTAAACTTTAGGTTAGCAAACTAAAGTGATTATATATTTTGTTTATATTCAGGCTTCTTGTTAGGTAATGTGAATGGTGTTAGGGGGAGTTTTGTCTCATTAGAAAAGGTATGAAAAGTATTTGAATGTGAAAAACTACCGTGGGCCATAGAAATATAAATATCCTGCATCCATATTGTAATTATGCCATCAGTCAAGCTGGGATCAAAATGATTCAATGAGCGCTGTCAAAATAGCCTCTCTCCCTCCTCCTCAATCTGTCTTTCCATGTCACCCTCCCACTCTCTCTCTCTATCTCTCTGTCTCTCTCTACCATACAACGATATGTCTCGCATTGCTTGGCTGAGATCAGCTGAAATGTGTCTTAGTCCTCGGAAAAGCTCTCGACTCTCTCAGCTCCCCCCTTCCCCGCTGCATTTTGTTTTTCCTATACATGCAATACATCCCGTCTCGCTCTTCTTCTCTTTCTCGGTGAAATGCGGCTGTCAGGTTAGAAGCAGGGTGCTGTCGGCCTGTCCGCCCACACAAGACACTAGCTATGCTGATACGATCCGCCAATGGCACGCAAACACACACACACACACACACACACATGTATTTGCTGTAGAAGAGCATAAACAGACTTACAAAGGAACGGGTGCATAGATTCTATATAGAGCATGCATACACTAGCATGAAAATGCACAGTTTGTCACAAGAACACACGTACTCACCCGCGTGTACGCAAACAGACCAAACAGAACAAATAGGGCATGGATGCTCACCTTTATCTCTTTTAAGCTTCCATTTGTCAGTTTCACAACTTTGTTTTGAGACATCGTAACATGCACATTTGCCCCATCAACCCACCAATCATAGCATCCTCAATGTATAAAGAAGCTAATTCATTATCGCAGTTATTACATTGCATGACTTTACAAAAGCAAGAAAATGGTTTGAAATTGATGACAGCTAATCTTTATTGTAAGTAATATTTGTAAGTAATATGATTTATTGTAAATAATATGATCTACAGTATACATCTGAAAACACAATAGAATGGTTGAATGCACTAGAGATAGGATTGGGTGTTCCAACTAATGTTCCACAATAGATTAATACTGAGCAGACTGCATTCACACTCACGCAATATTTCAACTATTGGTGTTACCTTAAATATGAGATTGATTAAATTAAGTTGTTTACATGTCTGGCGGGCTCGGTATTCACATAATCAGAGGGCTTTCACAACTGCATTAAGATCAAAATATTGACGTGTGGAAACAATGCTTGCTGTGAGCCTTGCACAGGCAATTGAGTCATTTACATTATTTAAATGCAACGGATGATAAATGATTGGTGTAATTGTTTCCCTCGTTGGTTACATTTCACGAGGGGGGTTGCAAATGAGAATGATAAAATAAATGCCACTGAGAATATATCCAGGATGACTCGTGGGAAGAAAACGTATTATCACTGATGTTTTTAGCCCATAGGATAACCTGACTAAATCATGTTTCCCTTCTGTTTATGACCTGAAGCTGACGAACAACGTTACATTCACAGTGACTCGTGTTGAAACCTACGCATGTGGTGTGTCAAAGATGCAATAAGCAGGTTCCCCCAAGAAAGTAGTGGTTAGGCTGTATACTGACAGCTTCTGTTGTGGATGCAGCTGTGCCAATGCTAATCCTTGGTGGAGGAAATTAACACTTTGTCCCTATTTCAATATATCTCAAAGATGAATAGACCTAGAACCACCATATTTGATAGCATTATATATACACTACTGTTCAAAAGACTGGGGTTGGAAATAACCTTGTTTTTGAAAGAGAACCACATTTTTGTCCATTAAAATAACATCAAAGTGATCAGAATCCAGTGTAGATATAGGTTATGTTGTAAATGACTATTGTAGCTGGAAACGGCTGATTTTGAATGGAATATCTACATAGGCATACATAGGCCCAATTTCAGCAACCATCACTCCTGTGTTCCAATGGCATGTTGTGTTAGCAATGTTTATTGTGGGCGACATTCCCGACCTCAAGTATTACGACATCGTGAACTATTTAGTTTAATGTAAATATGTCCATATTCACGGGATTTATTTATTTTTTTACAGGTGTAATTGTTTATGACGAGATGTCCGAGATAAATTTGGTGATCATTGGACACAATTTTGGAACATTAAGCCATGTGAAGCTTTTTCCTTATATTGGGCATCAATGGAAAGGAAAACACTTAATGTAAATTACATCCATACTCATAGAATCTCTGTTTTGATTTTTTTTGACAGGTGTAAGTGTTTATGACAAGAGATGTCCAACATATATTTGGTGATCACTGATCGCTGTTCTGTAACATTAAGCCTTTTTCACGTTAAGTGTTTTAGAGTGTCCCGGGAACGTTGCCTGCATTGCAATGCTGCAGAGGTACCAAAAGAGGACTTAGTAGTGAGTACAGATCACGTAAACCAGCCTCGTTGAGTTTTTGTTGATATCTTGTCTTACTTGATATATCCAAGTTGTTTAAAAGATCGGATTCAATCACAGGTGTGTCACTATTGGAAATCAATAGTTTTTTTACCTCCGATATGGCGGTGTCGACAAAAATCCTGTGACCTGTGACGTCAGCTTGGAAACGTCAATATGATGGGTGGAGAAAATTATGTTTGGCGACAAAAAAAAAGAAAAAATTTTACAATGGAAAAAAAAACGTGAGGTTGACCATTTTTACCAAACGGTGCCAAGAAACATATCTTGATTGCATTGGTTGTAGTCTTGCTTCTCTCACACAATGTGTAAGATTCCTTTTGGAAAACCAAAACAAAAGGTTAGGTTATATTCCGTCCCGGCTCTTCCCTAAATATGGCTAGCCGCGACTTGCTCTATTCTTTTTAATGTAAACCAGTTCCTATTTTGGTCTAAATCACTTAGTTTACCGGAATAAAATCAGTTTTAATAGAGGAACACACACCTTTCAAGAAAAACAGATATAGCCTTTCTAGGTTGCAAAAGAACAGCCTGATGACAGCTGTTGGATGCATTTTGAAAGTTCCGAAAGCTATTTCAACGATGAAAGCTGTCTAATCGGCTCTACGACACAACCGACTGTGATAAATGATCCATTATCTGTGACCGTCTAACCCACTCTAATGGCTTTCTAAGTGACTCAAGTGTATTTAAAGGGAAAACCCAGACTTAACAGTGGAGTAAAAAATATAATTACTGGTTTGATGACAGCCATTCCTTAAAGTATTGATGTAAAAATGTTTCCAAGAAGAGAACTTGTAAAAGTGAATCCTCTCCCTTTTTTCCCCCTTTCTACGTCCCCGTCTGTTTTACAGCACCTCTCTCCAAATCTGAATTACTGAGTGCAAGTAAATTTTTCATCTACATCTACTCCGCTATGCTACCGTAAACTTCCACTGATTTTAAAAGGACATAAATGTCCGTTTAGCACATTTGTGATTGCTCACATTTCTTTCAAGTGCTTATGAGGAATAATCTGAGTTGATATCCACAAGAATCTCTATATACTGCTTTTACTTTCTGTCAGTTCTGTGTCAGTTGGCTTTTGAATAACCTCTTAATGTTAGAAGCCCGTCTGCTGACATTGTTGATCCAATATTAATGGTGAGCTTTATTCAACCACCTGAATTCACAAAAGCCAAACCCACAAGCTGCTGAGTTTGACTTGTTTGTGTTCTCTGATGCATTTTCAAGCAGGCTTTTGACAGACTTTTAAAATAACTTGCTTTTCTTGGCTCGTTGCAGCCCCTTTTGCTAGACACATTTCTGGTGGCCATTTTGTATCCCTCCTTCCTTGAATCTGCTTTAATTATAAGAATTCATGACAAACATGAGATACAAACTCTCACAATGCACCACACATGCTAATATTTGAAAAATCCCTTTATGTTTAATCATGGCTCAAGTACATAAAAATATGGACACATGCATACGGCATATTTGTATTAGCCACTGCATACTTATTAGTGCTGGGCGAAAAAGGACAAACAAATAATTTTGAACAAATCATTCTCGAATTCGATTGGCACCTGTCAATGATCAGGCGATTCGATTGGCACCTGAAAATATGATCCAAGGGGAATATAGACCACCTTCTCTCTCCAATACCTCACAGTCCCACAATCCACTGCTCCCTAGCGTCCCTAAAGAGAATCACTTGGAGAAGATGGCGGAGGTGACTGTCAGAGTAGTCGTTGAGGTGACAGATATTGTTATTGTTGTTAGGGGGGAATACCGGGCAGAGTGTAACAGCCGGCTGGGTCACGGCTCTTCCGACAATTTCTGGGTCTTCCAAACTGATGTAAGACCACCTAAAGTCACAGACTAGTCTCACAAAAGGTTTCTTTATGTAGTACACATCATGGCTCGGTCCGAAATAAATGTGTAATGACAAACATGTTGACAAACAAAGGCATAGTAAGGCATTTCCTCCATTGACTTTAATTCAAACAATACCGCCTGTGGTCTCCCTGTTCACACCCTGCGGCATTACACATTGCCACAACAGACCACAACAGACTGTTGTCCCTCCCCATGCGAGTATCACAGCACATGTCAAGGCAAGGTCATCTGCAGCCCTTAAAAATACAGTTTTCGCTTATTGTCCCAATATTGAGGTTTTTTATTTTTGTGATTGGGTTGCCTAAAGGCAAGGTGAACTGTATGTTTGATTTTTGTTCAGTGGAAGCCAGCTGTTTTTCCTGTGCACACACACATACTAAAATATTTACACAAACACAAAAACCCAAAGAAGGACAAATGTTGCAATACACAAACGTCCCTCGGTTGAAAATATCATGTTACATAGCTGCAGGTCAATTATACTAGAAACCTTTTGGCCCAGCATACTAGAAAACAGAGTGAAACACACACGGACACAAACACACACACACACGCACACATACACGCAGATTCACTACCAAAAGGCAAGACACACAAGCAAAGACACAACACATGAACGTGATATCTGTTTCATTGAAGCAGTATTACACAGGAAGACATTAACGTCCCACACAACACACATTGTCCGCAACATAAAACACACAGAGATGCACACAAGTGTACACAACAAGGAAGGCTGTTCTATCGCTGTGTAAAGTGCTCTGAGACATTAACGGTAATGTGCTAAACTTAAGCGCTTTTACACTGCAGAAACTTGGGGCACTTCCCAGGTGGCTTGAACGTTTAAAAGAACGGCCCCTAATCGGCGCGTTCAGCCTGTTTCCATTGTGGTGCTGGAACTACGGACCTACAACCGCTGCCTTTGCTCTTCGACCGCAATGTCAATTCCCAGCCGCAGGCACGCCAGCACCAACATTAGAATATTAAACCAGATATTTTCCAGACAACGTTAGGATTACCTCGGGTCGACAGTTAAATGTTGCTCTAAAGCTGCGAAAAATGTAATGGTTTTATGGCTGTAATGTACTTGATAAATGACTATGGCGCTTGCTGTTGTCTTCCACTCGCATCCCGTTTAACCAATAAGTGCCGTCCAACAGTTTTTCAGGGCCGCTCAGAAGTACCTACCCCAGAGTAGGTACTTCTTTCAGCCCCGAAAGAGAGAGACCGTTTGGTCCAGCCCACTCTAAAACAGCCCGCAAGTTCCTGCAGTGAAAAAGTGCCTCATGACACACACGCGCGCACACACACACACACACACACACGGACACACACAAGTGGAGGTTACTGATGAGCCATGAAAGGCACTTTACCTTAACATGCAAGGCAACCTAAGAACTCACACGCTAACAGTTTAATATAAGCATGTTCAAAGGCGATATAATGACAAGCTGAGTATTTCTTTGAGTGAGTTTAGCAAACCGAGGCCAGATACATGCAGCACACACACACACACTGTACACACACTCTGGTATGTAATAATGCATACATGGTCACATAAGTCGCATGGCCCCATGCATGTGTGCATGCATTTATTAAAGCGTATATGCTCGTGCACGGACACACACACACACACAAACGGAGGCAGAGGTTAAGCTGTGGCTGTAATGAGATGAGTATTCAGTTGTGTCGGAGTGTTTTCTGCTAGAGGGAGAGGACAGGAGAAAGGAGAGGAGAGAGGAGAAGCATATGGCCGCACACCTCCTCTCCTCTCTTCTCCTCTCCTCTCCCGTCAAATTTTTCTCTCCCCCGCTCCATTACGGCCAGGAGAGAGTAGCAGAGGGAACATTGTTCCGCCCTCGGGGCAGCAGAGGAGGGAGGGGGAGCATATGCCAGGGTATCATGCCTCCTCCTCCTCCTCCTCCTCCTCCTCCCCTCCTCCCCTCCTCCCCTCCTCCCCTCCCCCCCTCATCCAGAGCAACATCTCCGCCAGAGGAGGAGCAGAGGGGAGCATATGGCTGGATCGCCTCCTCTTTGCCTTAACTCTGTCTCTCCAAATGAGGAGAGACAGAGAGAGAGAGAGGGCGAGAGAAGGCTTGGAGAAAGAAGGGAAGAGTGTTGTCACACACCTCCTCCAGTCTGGCCTTCCTGCCAATGTGAACACACACACACACACACACACACACCCGCGCACATTTCCAGTCTTCCTCCTGCTGGGTTGTTTGGATCACATGATGGAGTGGAAGGAGGGCAGAAGAGAGGATGTGAAGAAATAAAGGATGCAACATGCAAGAGATGATGGTAAACAAGGACTGGACTGTAAACCTTCCTTAAGTCAATATACACATGTTGACTTCAGGATGAAATAATTTGGTGGTTACATTTCTTTTTGATTTATTTTAACCTGCACTGGGTTCTTTTATACCACTAAAAACATGCTTCGAATGCGTCTACACAGCTGGTCGAAGAGTTTTCACAGGATTTGTGGGTGAAATGTACTGTACCTCTCCAACCAGAAAGTCTCCAACCAGTGTCGCAGACATGAATTGAGATTGAATACAGTACAGCAACCAAAACGATTATTTCATCCCAAACGTCATCTTATATTGAGGTATGGACGCTTAACCATCAAAGTTTTAATATCACATTAATTCCGGCAGATTCCGACAGATGGTTAAAAAAAATAGAAGGCAGGTTGGTAAGGTTGACTTGATCTGAGATGAGTATCCGACTTTAGAATTTGGAAAGAGCAGCAGAGCTTGATGAAAGGAGAGCAAATTAGTTCAACTGAGAAAGAGAGGGTGGGGGTTCAGGGAAAGGGTCAGTATTGACGGCTGCTTTAGTTTGACAAAGGACAGAGAGAGAGAGACATAGTGCTTAGTATGCCAACAGCAAATGGAAAGAGAAACAAGTTGAAGAATAGAGGGAGGGGGAAAAAATGAATGAAAGAGGCAGGTAAAGGGTTGGTAGAAAATGGAAAAACACGGAAAGGTTGAAAAGGGGACATTTTGGTAGAGAGAAAGCGTATGTAAAAATAAAATAAAAGAGAGAGATCCTTCTGTTGGAGCAATTGGCAGCTATACACATGGAAAGACGCACATGCGTACAGGTTACACACACACTTTAGTCGCTCAGTCATACTCAAAGCTAATACTCAAAAGCATGAAAAACACATGCTAATGAATTAGTGTGTTTTGCACACTATTCCAAGAGCTTGGGGCAGTGTTACTATCAACTTATAAAAGAATACAGTCTTAAATCAACAACCTCAGCATTACTTTTCTTTTTAGTAGCTGGATAGACACACACACAGGGCTGTTGTAGTAACCACAGTATATTGCGGGGATGACGAGAACCCAAAGAAATGGCATAAAAAAGCCACTACCGCAAATATAAAATCAATAATCTCTCTCTAACTCACACAAAATGCATTCTTTCAAATAATACCTGTAAGTTGGCCTACATAACTACCTAACCCCTATCTGTTCCATGTAGCAGAATGGATAAAATTGTCTGCTAAATGACCTTATTGTAATTGTAAATGCTATAAAACTGTACCATGACATGGCTGTATTTATTTGATTCGCTAGTAATTGGTTGATTGCTCGCATTCATGTGGTCCATTACAATACAAACATCTACATTGTACTATGCTGCACAACGAGAAACAAGTTGACTATTATTAACACAAAAATTATACAGTCATGTCCTGAGATATTGTTACAATGTCAGCATTACAGATTTCAAAAGGAAATGTTTTTGTTGAGATTTTGGCCGGCAGTTTGTCTCAATTCTAATCAATGGAGTATCGACAGCAGAACTGAATTGTTCGATTTGATTTTTGGGACAAACAATCACCACAGTTGGGGAAATAAGACATGGAAGTAATTTGTTACAAACAAAAAAGGGCAGTAATGCTGCATACTACGGTTGAACCACCTCAAATAGCCACAAGCGAAAATCCTTTGATGAGAAAGCCCTACACATTCTGTAAACGCACACACAGTTTTGTGTTATCAGTAAGTTTCTAGCCTTACTTAGCTTAAAGGTACACTTCTCAACCATGTTATAGCGCCTCCAGAGCCCCAATTTTTGCTCCAGCTTGCTGTTTCTATTCTGAAACCCAACTGTGCATGGAAGTGTGGGTGGAGAAGGGTGCAAGTCACTCAGCACTCGGGTGTGGGAGGGGCACGTACTCTCAGAGCTTTGAACTAAAACAACACTTTTGCACCAATGGTTTCAGCCCCAAGGGCAAAGTATACCTTCAAACCTTTAAACATTGGCTCTGTGTGTGTGTGTGTGTGTGTGTGTGTGTGTGTGTGTGTGTGTGTGTGTGTGTGTGTGTGTGTGTGTCACACAGGAATACAGTATCTACACAGAGACAGTCTGAGGTGAAAAGGCAGGAAATTCATTAAAACTGGGTGCTACAGTAAATTTAATGATAGTGATTATGTAATATGTGAGATAAGGTGAAATACAAGTGAGTGTAATCCTGTGTATGTTTAGAAGTTTACTTAGTCATTTAACATTCACAGTATACTTTATGAAACAGATGCAGAAATCTTTTTACAAATAAAGTTCTTTAAAGGTCCAGTGTGTAATATTTCAGAGGATCTAGTGACAGAAATGCAATATAAGATCCATAACTATGTGGTCAGTGGTGTATAAAGACCTCATATAATAAACCATAATATTGTTATTACCTTTGAATGAGCCATTTATATCTCCAT
>JAOEHI010029492.1:0-24967 GCA_025447815.1 Percopsis transmontana | reverse complement strand
GTGTGTGTGTGTGTGTGTGTGTGTGTGTGTGTGTGTGTGTGTGTGTGTGTGTGTGTGTGTGTGTGTGTGTGTGGCGAGGGGAGTCACAAGCAATGAACCCCTTCTTTTAATAGCATAACACAACAGCATGAAAAATATACATTATAAACATCCATAAACTGCATTGGAAAAATGTATGCTATGCTATGATTTTTATTCAAGATAATCAGAAAAGATAATAACATTTTTAAAGTAATAATAAAGTAATAAAAGATAATTTCTTTCAAAATATTAGAATTATTAAATTCCTTCCCATCCCGTAGTTTGAGAACAACTGTGATAGAATGTACATAGTGTGTACAAAACTAACCCCTTATAATTGACTAGCATAATTCTAACCAAATATTACGTTATTTAAATTGAAATTTACCCAATGAAAATGTTATATTAATATTTTTTTTTCTCTATGTAGAAACCTTATGCAAAGTGATTTTTTTTTTTAGCCCAAGGTAACTAATGATATAAAAAAAAATAATGACTCGCAGATTGCTACTGCAAATTTCTTACCAGCAAAGGAAAGTCCTCTTAAGTCAGCTGAAGCCTATTATGATACAGGGCTGTATTTATTCCTCACTCCATGTTTGTATGTTGCTATTCCTATTTACACAATGTTGCGAAGTCTATACTGGAGAATTTATGTTATGGGATGAAATATATGTAGGCTGGTGGGACAAATGTCATTCTATGCTGTCACAATAACTCTGCCACTGTAACTCGTCTGCTTGTGATCAGGCTGTGCTCAGTTTAACAGTCTCATATTGCCTTAGAGTTATGTTTAGAATGTGATTAGCTGTTCAGATTGTTTCTTCTTCCTATCTAAAATACAATTTGATTAGAGTTTACATCAGTCCGGTTATAGAAACTCAGAGGTCATTTGCATATATCGCTTGATGATGTGAATCCAGCTCCTCAATGAAGGATCTATAGTAACCATACCTGACTGGTGATGAACAATACTCCTTTTCTAAGAGGCTTTATGCATACAGGCCACAAGACATACTCACTACTGAATGTCACAGGCCCAATCTCAGAGCCTGTACGTCTCACTGCCTTACACCACCAGCAAGTTCATCATTAATACAGCCCACCACTAGGGATGGACGATACCACCATGTATACCAATTTTTGTTTTTTTTGTTTACCAGTATAGAGTAGAGATTTATTAATTGAATTTCAACAAATATATAGGATATTGTGATATATACTATTACTGTGATATATAATTACATATACCATGATATTAGGTTATGGCCATATCGCCCACCCCTAGACCACCCCTGTTTCCGTGCTCTATCTGTGAGCAAGCATGCTAGCATGAGAGATGACAGCCCAGTCTTTTTATTCCCAGACAGCCTACCTTCTGAAGTGTTTCCCTTGGGTTTGACCATTACACCACCCACCTTTCTACTTCATGTGTTCAAAGCCGTCTCGAAACAAAAGGCGTGTCTATGTCAAATCCATACCCCTGAATTGATGTAAAAACACCTGTTTCTTCTTTACCTTCTTTTCCACTCTTTGTCCCTTTGTGCTGTTACAGCCCTCTTCTCACAACAATGTTGTTCAATCACAGAACTGTAAATTACACTTGTGTATTGTGTTTGACTTTGTTTCTTTTGTCCTAACTGAGGACATCTTGCTAACTTTGAAGTGGTTTTAGACAATATTTCAGAAAAATGTAGCAATTTTGTGGCTATCAGATTGACACTTTTTGTTTTCTTCTAAAATTACGAGGTGCCAGGTTTTTTGTTTTGTTTGTTTTTTTGTATATGAAATCATGCTGACAATGTTTTGTGATGTTTTTAATTTTCAACATTGTGATTTCTAGTGATTAAGTTATTTAGTATACAACACTCGAGAGGCCTCCTCAACCTATCCACTGCACACTACACACTACCTCTTATCTCTCCACGCAACCATTCATGCAAGGATATTCACACGCCACTGATTTACTTGAGATGAAAGTATTTCTGAAGTTCATTTGTTTACCAACGTAATATAACCAACTAAATGGATATTTGTTGTGGTGCATTTAAGCGTATAGTGTTCAATGCAAGACAGATGTTTTGACATTGTAATTATAATGGCCTATGAGGCTTTTAAAAGCATACGGGGATCGTTGCCAAGTCAGAGGTCCAAGAAATTACCAAAAGCCATGCCAAACACCGGTTTTTATATTTTCCCCATATCCTTTAATTAATTCAACAAAATTAGTGTGGCCAGTGAGTTCCTGGGAAGGGGATTTGATTGGACGGCCTCTAAGTGCAGGTATGTTATTCCTATTGATAATCACTTGATCAGGGTTTAGTTTTGTAACCTGTTAAAATAGTAAAAAACTGGATGTTTTTTTAATATGTGTATTAATATATTACTGTGAATCGCAGTCATGAATCAAGATTTCTCTTTCACATTGTACTATAAAGAACGGAATAAAATTGAACATGAAATAATTGCTCTGTATTCTGCTTGCAACTGCTTTAAATAATTTAGCATGAAGCAGTCTTCAAACTTAATTGGTCTGATCAAACTACTCCTTTCCTGAAGATGGCTCTGTAATGACATTTACAGATAGGATGTCCACAATACTCAGAGAAGGTAATACAGCCTGCTAGATCAAATCAGATAACATGATCTTTAGAGATGGACATCAATTCCGTTTTTACGGTATCTATCGACATTTTTCCCAAAAAACTGACTGAATTCAAAGATTTGATAACGATAATACTGTAACAGTTGGTGGCGATAGTGCTCCGATGTTGCAGCGAAGAAAACGAAGAAGATTTCAACAACAACAACAACAGTATCCGGGTCACGGAGATTTTAGGTCTCAAGAATGGCGCAAGGTAAACAGAAGTTCAAAGCTCAGCGCCCCGGTGGCTCTAAGAAACCACATCAAAACAAACAAAAAGGACCCAAGAAAGGAGGTATGTAATGTTTCTGGTTTGTATTGTGCATGCGTTTAAGAAATTATTTTAGACGCAAAATGAATATTCCTGAAACGGCAGCAACACGTGCAGTGGGAGCAATAAACGTTACGAAGTTAGTGTCTAATGCATGCAGGGATTTGGGAGCACCTAAGCGAACACGGGTATGGGGGCCTATATTCTATGGGATGAATATAATGCCATGGGTCGAAGCTGGAAAAAAAAGCTCTGAAAGCTGGAAATCTATGGGATTCCATTTGTGCCAAAATTAAGTCGACATGCCACTGTCTATGTCGACTGGACATGTGACTAAACAATTGTAGATGTCTATTCGCCTTTGAACTGTACTTCAGTTGTGACAAAACTATGTTGACAATTAGATTGTCGATGTCAATTGCTCATTACGCCCCGGCGAGACCCCCTGCGAGACCCCCCACAGTGAAATGATAGATTTGAATTTTTTTTCAAGTGCTCGTGCCGCCCCCATGTGTCATGAAAAATTCCGCCCCGGGCGGCTGCCCGGTTCGCCCGTGCCAAAAAACGCTACTGCTTTGGCAATTTTCTTAATCTCTTTGACCACAAACAAAACTAGTCCTAAAAAGAACTGCCTTGATTCAGTTTCATTGGAACTCCAGGATGACATGCATAACAACGTTAGAACGACATGCATATCGACACGGTTAATACATTAATTAAAGGGCATGCATAACGACACCGTCAAACGACATGCGTAACGACACAGTCAATCTACACATCAGAACGCCATGAGTAACGACACAGTCAATCGACACATCAGAACGCAATGCGTAACGACACAGTCAAACGACACATGAGAACGACAGGGAGGGCAACAAGACGACAGAAGTACCGTTTAAAATTGAATTGACACAGACAAATGTTTTGTCAGATGAGCAATTGACAATCTAATTGTCAACATAGTTTTGTCACAACTGAAGTACAGTTCAAAGGTGAATAGACATTTACAATTGTTTAGTCACATTCAGTCGACAGACAGTGGCATGTCGACATAATTTTGGCACAAATTGAACCCTATACATTTGTGCCACAATTAAGTCGACATGCCACTTCTGATGGGTCGATTGACTGTCGTTACACATGGCGTTCTGGTGTGTCGTTATGAATGTAATTTGACTGTTGTTACGCATGGCGTTCTGATGTGTCGATTGACTGTGTTGTTTATTTATACAGTCTATGGTCGTTATGCATGTCGTTTGACGGTGTTATGCATGGCGTTCGCATATGTCGGGGGCGCTCGAAGGGGGTCTCGCCTGGGGCCTAATTCAATGTAGAACCTCCACTGTGCCAACGCTGTAATACATTCACGTTAAGTTATTAGGTTAGCTACACAAACCTGGTAATAGTTTTTGGACATTTTATCGACTACATGTTTCATTAGGTTTGTTTTCTATTCAAAAGGAAGGATCATTGCACCTAAAAAGGCCCAGGTGGTACAGCAACAGAAGTTAAAGAAGGTAAGGGCAATTTTTGACGGTGGAATTAACACAAGTTTTCTAAATAAGGTAGTTCTTAGCAGGAATACCCTTAGATACGCACTGCTGTTTAATTTATTTAATTAATTTTATTTTTAAACAAGTACTGAGCTCCACAACCATTAACATGGCTATGTCTACTGTTCCTCCAAGGGTCTAGAGGTTGCCATCAGGAACCAAATTGAACAGGAGGTGACTCAGAAGGCCAGCACCTCCCTCCACAAGCGCTTAAGCGTGCTTAAAGGTCCTGAAGGTAAAGGTGCTCCGGGAACCTCCAAACCAGGGGCCAGCTCTAAATAGAGACAAAGGCAGTGCTGTGTCATGTTATCTTGAATGTAGCAAACATAACAGAGCTCAAATGTTTTCTGCTTTCCAGTCACATTTGTATGTTCATCTAGGCCACAAACAATCCCAATCTATGTAAATAGATGTATCCATTCTTGTGTCTGTTTTTTTAAAAGACTGACAAATACAAAAGAGGCTGAAGGAAAAAAAATAAAAATGTCACTGGCAGACCACTGCGTGGACCAATTGATTTTGTAGGACTTGTTAAGAGATTTGGTTGCTGTTTTCACCTTGTAAAGACCTAGGGAATAAAATAAAAACCATCGGAATATGATATCTGTATTTTAGACATTTTAACTGTACTTATTTAGTTCCTTTTTTATTGTGAAAGAGCGTGGTTTGTGACTAAATTGTTTATTAATTATATTTGCATAACAAATGGATTGTTAATTTTACACAGGGACATGCCTGCAGTGTGGCCTCTACCATAAATATAGATGCATTATATCTATGGTTTCTCCTGCCTGTTTGTATGTTCCCCGTATCTGTCAACTATTTACACTCCCATGATTCTTTGCTGTGTGTGTGAAGTTTCTCAAGGCCATAACTTTCCCCTGTGAATGTCGGCTGTCAAGGACAGGCCTGACTGACTTGTTCTGGGATTGACTGAAAACACTGATTGGTAGTTTCGTTTTTTTGTTGTTGTAACATAACCCTTTATCCAGTCTACATTTACAAAGTACTTTAACCACACTGTAAATACATGCAAGGTATTTAAGGAGTAATTTATTGTGAAATTCAGGTTTTGAGAACATTAAAATCAAATAATGTTAAAATATCAGCAAACGGACTCACTTGAAACTCTACATACAACTTCTTTAGGGCTTTGTTTTACTTTGCCAACAAGATGCACAATCTCTACAATGCATACAAATAATTCTACATTGTGGAGAATAACTTAAAACAAAGATAAAGATGGAGCAGTTCACTTTATATGACGGGCCTGGTTGTCATTGCCCATGCATCTAAAGGCCCTTAAGGGATACAATGAGCAGAGCGCAGGAAGCGTGGAAAGGAGTCTTTAGCCATCAGATTATAGATTGTTTGCTGTGCCTTTGAGAACATATCCACAGAGAGAGAATCCATCAGACTCAGCAGAGCCTCACGAGTCTCGGCATCCAGGTTCACCTGACGAAAATAGAATATGAGTCAATGTGTATTCTGCAATGACGAGTGGTGTCAGATAAATAAGGTTTGTATGAACTATACAATAAGATAAAAGCTAGTGACACAGATTGCTGACATGGTGATGTAAAACGCAATTAGGTAGAATGTATAATTATGATTGCTGGAAGCTGGTTTACCCTAACATAAATTGTGTGGGGTTTGTGAAACGCAGTTCGTGGTACATTCCAGCTCAACGCTAAAGTTACTCTCACAACATTCACTAACCTCTTGTGGGGCGTCCTGGTTAATAAACTGGCTGTAGATGTTGTCGGCCTTGGCTCTATGCAGGCGCAGGGGGGAAACCCTGTAGTCTTCACAGGCCAACCAGAATTCCAAGTTCTCCTCACTAAACTCAGAACACAGGAACCAGCGAAATGATTGCAGGCCAACTGAAGAAAGGAAGAGAGAAGGGGGAGGAAATAAGAAGGGTGTTACGGAATACGACATGAAGGACTGAATTTGTCTTGGTGACGCTGGTACAGGTATCAGTGTCTCTCATGCATATCTCATAGAAGCGTATGATTTAGGATCTCCTATTTACTGTGAATAGGTACAACAGACAATTGGCATATCCCATTTTGTACATACCTACATTTTGTACATACCTACATCCTGTTTAATGTATTACTTTACATGTTAACTAAACCCTTTTTTGTAAAGTTAAACTATATATTACTCAGCATTCATTTTAAGCATACCATCCAGGATGTTGAAATCATACCAGCATACCATTTAACGCAACATACAATTAAATATTTAGAAATGTATGACACTTTTGAAAGAAGTGTGGTGACCTAAAGGTCATTGAAAATTAACTACGCTAGTGGGGCTATTGATAAGTGTATAGCAATAATGCTGCAAATGGCATTTGTCAATGTTTGAAGAGTTTAGAAGTGGTATTGACATTTTAAAATATGGTCTTACTCTTGCTGTTAAGCAAAGATTCCAAATCTTGAAGAGTTTTGTCCTCCTGACTTCTGGGAGAGAAAAAAAGTTAAATTCCAGTGCTAGACATCATTTGCGTGGATTTGATATTTGTTAGATAAGTAGCCTACTACAGTTTATATATATATATATATATATATATACTTATACTTGTGTTTGTGATGTGTCCACTCCTGTTTCTCAGCTAGGTGGCTTAACTTCACTCGCATCTCCTTTGCCCTGAGAAATGCAGTATACCAGGTTTCATTATAAGAAGGTCGCTAATACGAATACATACACATTCAGAATCCTTTTCAGATTTGCAACAATGGAGTTGTGAAATACTCACTTCTCCAGGCATGAGGAGGGCAGATATGACAATCCCTTGCACATTGATGTTGGTTATGGTTCTCGTCCGCTAAAAAACAAGGAGAAAAGCAATAGACGGTGCTGTGAGTCTGATTTCCTTCCACTGTTCTGTTTTGTCAATATCCCTAACCACAATGTGCTGCTGGACTTATATACCTGTATTTTCATCTAATCTGTCAGTCTAGCAGAACGCCAGGTGTGGGGATGAATGGAAGTGTGGACACAAATCTAGATTGAGACTGGGTTACGTGCTCACAGGCCATGTTTTAGTACTGAACTGTCAGCTCTGGTGTTAACAGATGTTATGAAACAAACCAGGGCATATGTAATTAAGACATAGGGACTGCAAATGTGGTGTGTGTGTGTGTTGGGGGTAGTCAGGGATCATTAGTTGCATGCAAACTGTCATCTGTCTGTCAATTTTCACCTGGTGTGGTTTGGCAGGTGGCCTTAGGATAAGGACCAGGTGGGCTGGCATACACACCATTCATCTAGTCTATTTCACACCTTGAAAATGTCCACATTTCATAATTGCGGTTCATATGGAGAGGTGGTCTTGACAGTTCTATATAGAAGGGGAATCCAAATATAACTTTCATCTGATTAGGATTAAGGATTAATTACATGTGTGTTTTGTTTCGTGGCGTGTAATAAATCGTGCTTTCCCGTCCAGTGTTAGCGACGCTGCTAGGCCACACTATAGCCTATGCGACTTGGATCGCGGAAGGAGACGTTGAAGGCGTAGGTTTCAGAAACAAACATCTGTGTTCTCCTTTATTAGAAAGAAGCAAGGGCACGCTTGTTATCAGATAATCAGCTTATCTATGACAAATTGCTAACACGATCAAGCGCAATGTAACGTGTGGGATGCCTATTGCGCTGCGGCATTGGTGCATTTATTTTTCGTGCGATAAAATTCTACACATGGTCGTTTGCGGAGGGAACAGCGCAAATTTAGACATTAAACAAAAAACACAGTCCTGTGTAATAAGCGTAGAAACCTTCAACTCGGGTAATACGATTATAAGAAGCTATTGAGCCAAACAACAGTGTGGGTTTCTTCGCTCACTCGTGCTCGTTATTGAAATGCCAGAGTGAATTATGCAGCTACGGAGGAAAACAAATAAGCCTAGTTTTTACCGTTTTGAACGCGTGGATTCAAGCCAAATGGCATACCCACAGACGTTATGTGTTTAACTTCCCTGCCTGGATGATTCCAGTCTGTATGCTACAGGTCTGCTGGACTCTGTCTGAACTCCTTCTTATTAAGGTGTCACCTACTGTCACCACACATGGGACAGCAAGGAGTTCGACTCCCTTGGGCGCGGTGCCAGGAGAATCTGAGTTCGGATCCAAAAAGGGAGAAACAGTGGACCGAGCTGTTCGACCAGCTGGACCTCAACAAGGATGGACGAATCGATATCTCTGAGCTGCGAGCAGGACTGGCTCAACGTGGACTTTCCCGGGGCTCTGTGGAGAGGGTGAACCATTTATGTATTTCTCTCTGCAGCATTAGATTGTTAGGGGATTATGTGTGTGTGTATGTGTTCGAGGGATATCAAGCACAGACACGCTTCCCAACCACACCTTGGCTACTCTACACACAATCTTCACATAGCCTTAAATCAATGGTACCCTGTCACGTGGCCCCAGTGAAAGAAACACTGACTTTTTCAATCGCCACTTTGTATAATTCAGGTACATAAGACACAACAATCCCATCCATTGTAGTGCAGTAACTTGCGTGTGGGTAATAATACACACACGACGTGTTATGTAACATAACATCGTAGATTTTACTGTGTAACAGCACTGAGTAGGCCTAACTTAACAATTAATAAACAGTCTTTTCCTGTTCCCTGTTTATGCGTGACTGTTGTCAAAAATCTTGCGTTGTGTTCTGTCCATTACCCAACCCCATGTGTTTGTGTACAAACCATGGGCAAACAGGAACATGCCATCTATTTTAGTACTGTGAGCAGAACTTTGTAAGATGAGAGAGCTAACCTTTCTCTGCCAGTCGCTTAGACATTCTATGTAGGTCCCTTTAAGTCTTTTTCTCCAATGTAACATTGTCAGTACATAGATAGATGATGTTTTGATATAGAATTTACATGGAATTAAATGACAATATAAAAGACTAAAAAAGGAGGAGGGAATGGGCAGTGAGCTGACCCAACAGCTGATTAAGCATTGCTAAGAACACTGGTTCACAGAATATATATAGATTATTACCATGTTGAGATCGCAGTCTCAAATCTTTTCATATAAATAAAGGTTAGTTTGGCAAATATTGATAACTGGTTGGAGTAATGCTAGTCTCACAGGGCAAGAAGTTTGCTTGAAAATGTAGTAGAGTAGAGTATTTTGGAGTGAGTTCTCGGCCATGTTGCTGCTACAATGCTGATGTTGACATCAGGTTGACAACATGAGTACCACTGCATCTTCCTCTTTGAATCACTGCCCCTGTTTTTTATACATTTCAAATACACCACTCCACCCACATTTAAGCCAAATTGTCCCAAAGACGTTCCCAGACGTTTTATATCATAGAATAACAAGTCTGGTCCTGCAAGACCAAGGTAATGCAGCACTTGTTCAGCCTATTTATCGAAGCCATTTCCATTCTATAGTTTTTATATTCTGGTGTCTATCTGGTGCTTCTCCTGACTAAACCCCTTGCACACACATTCTCTCTTTCCTTCCTGGGACTTCCCCCCTTTAGATAGTAAAGGCAGGGGACACCAACCAGGATGGGGAACTGGACTTTGAGGAGTTCACTCAGTATCTCCGTGCCCACGAAAGGCAGCTCAGGATTATGTTCCGCAGCCTGGACAGGAACAACGACGGTGTGTGTAAATTATTGGCCTCTAAAAAAAGAATAATTCAGTAACACACTACTCACTCCGTCACTCTGTAGTGGGATTACAACAGGGTTGTGTCCTATGAACTCATGTATCAAAATGAGAACCACTGTAATAATTGATAAGAATTAATTTTCTCTGTCACTGCAAAAATGTAAATCTTAGCAAGTGTATATGTCTTGTATTATCTGTATACAGTATATACACAGTATATAAGTAGATACTCCATAATGTTCTCCATGTGTATTTTTCTCTCCCTTTCCTTGTTTTTTTTGTTACGCATGTGAATGGTGTATGTTTGCAGGTGAGATAGATGCCGCTGAGATCCAACACTCTCTACACACTATTGGCGTGAACGTTAGTCTGGAGGAAGCGGCTAGGATACTGCAGAGGTCTGTGCTCACCACTTATCATTATTTGATGTTATTGAGGTGATATGACAAAACAATGTTGGAATGACCAGAAGTCACCCCAAAATCTTCTACCTGAAACTCTGTGCTGTGGCAACAAAGAAAAGAAGAAGTATTCTTTTTTACATGAAATGGCAATTGTACGTTCTATCCTAGAATTCCTAACTTCCTTGTTTGTTTGTGTGTGTATGTGTGTGTGTGTGCGTGCGTGCGTGCGTGCGTGCGCTGGACAGCATGGACAAGGACGGCACCATGACCATCGACTGGAACGAGTGGCGAGACTACTTCCTTTTTAACTCTCTTCATAACATGGAAGATGTGGCACGCTGCTGGAAGCGCACCATGGTGAGACACACATGCACATACACACACACGGACACGCACACACTACAGTGTGTGTTTTATCCCTGCCTCCTTGACTTCATTAGATGCTGGATATAGGCGAGCAGCTGACGGTCCCAGATGACTTCTCGGAGCAGGAGAAGACCTCTGGGTTTATGTGGAGGCAGCTAATGGCAGGAGCCATGGCTGGCTCTGTATCCAGAACTGGGACTGCCCCCCTGGACCGCCTCAAAGTCTTCCTCCAGGTCAGCCAAGGACAGCCATGCTACTCTGGTATTACATTAGAAGTCCTTTTGGACGACACACAAAGTAGTAATAATGTTTTTAAAGACTAAAAGTCTAGTATTATATAATATACTATATATAATTATATCTAGTACATTTTTCTAAAACCTAAATTTTTCAGGGCAGGGCTAAATGTAGCGTAACACCTGAGCAGAATTCAAGTTCTGTTCCAATCGCTTTGTTGAAAGGAACTGCTGTCATCAAATCTCATGGGGCCAGACCTGACAACAGCACTACGTACTACTGCATTTTTTTTAGCACTTTTGGGGAGCCTTTTTTTGTACACCATGATGCCCTTTTGTCCAAAAATTGTATTTGAACTTTATTTGAACATAAATACTTCTAATGATGACATTAGAAGTATTTATGTTCATAATGTTAATTTGAATAAAGATGACTCACAATACATTCCAATGTAAAACTTTTGCAGGTACACGGTTCTACCCCAGGAAAAGGAAATGTTTTAAACAATCTCCAATCCATGGTGAAAGAGGGAGGACTACTATCATTATGGAGAGGCAATGGGATCAATGTCCTTAAAATTGCCCCAGAGACTGCAATCAAATTCACAGCTTATGAAAAGGTGGAGGGGACCAGAGACTTAGTTCCCTTTACCTTTGTGCTAACTGCATGTCTGTATAATCATTCACCTCCAGCCTTTCTTTCATCCCCATCCGTTTTCTGATTAATTTTCATTATGTGGTCATTGTTTGTTTGTCACCAATCACTGTTAACCTCTTGCTGTTGCCTTTTTAAAAAATTATCTTTTCCCTTTTTTTTTTTCTTATTTTCATTGCTTGATGAATGCGTGTAGATCAAGTGTTTGATGCGAGACAGCAATAGCACTGGAAGTCTGAGGGTTCATGAGCGGTTCATGGCTGGCTCATTAGCTGGAGCCATAGCTCAGACCGCCATCTATCCACTGGAGGTAATACAATGCTAATATACACACACATGCATGCATTCAGAACTGGACTGATGGCTTTGTCTAGCCTTTGTCTATCTCTTCTTTACCGCTACCTATTTGATTTGATTTTTCCCGCTGTTTCAACCAAGGTGTTGAAGACACGCCTCACGCTGAGAAAAACAGGCCAGTACTCTGGAATGGCAGATTGTGCCAGGCAGATCCTGCAGAGGGAAGGTATCAGGGCCTTCTACAAGGGTTATGTCCCCAACCTGCTGGGTATCGTCCCTTACGCTGGCATAGACCTGGCTGTCTACGAGGTTAAACACACACACACACACACACACACACACACACACACACACACACACACACACACACACACACACACACACACACAGGCACGCCCACACAGCAAATACTTACAGACCATTTAACATGTACTCACTTGTCTCACCTCCAGACTCTTAAGAACTCCTGGCTGCACAGGAACAGAGGTTCAGCCAACCCAGGAGTCTTGGTGCTGGTAGGCTGTGGTGCAGTTTCCAGCACCTGTGGACAGCTGGCCAGTTACCCGCTGGCACTGGTTCGTACCCGCATGCAGGCCCAAGGTACAGATTTTTGCTCACGAATAAGAAAACACTAAACAATAAGTACAATACTGTACTGAAATGCAAAGAGGCATTACAAATTCCCAATATAATGGTAAATATAATAATAGTATATTAGCTCATAAGTACGCTTGTACTGAATAATGCAACACAGGTCATCTACCTGTGTTGCATTATTCAGTACAAGTCTGAGGGGTAACTCTAGGCAGAAGAACTGAAGCACATGTACACATACAGACTAACAGCTGCATAATACCTAAACACAGGCCTATCTCTACCACATATTAACACATAAACACATTAGTTGGCTGGCAGAATCTGAGGATTATCAACTAAACAGATTTCACGTAAAACCTAGTGTTCCAGGTGTGGAAGAGTTGCTAGGCTGGGTCTCTCACACCTGAGAGACCGGACCTAAAAATGCTAACAGGATACACTAGGGGGCGGAGTTTTACCATTTCTATCAATACAGATATTTACAAAATAACAGCACAATCTCACATCACACTGAGGGTACTTCACCTATTCCATGTCTTACTACTAGTTCAAGGTGACCTAAGCAATGTTTCAGAACAAAAAGCAGCTAATTTTGCAAACCTCATGATGGCATATTGTTTGCACACATACACAAACATGCACCAACACACCGTGTGTTTTACGGTGTGAGGGGACCTCCAGTAACTTCTCTCTGCCCCTATGGCCCGTAAATACAACCCCTCCCTTTTATATAACTAGAGTGAAGCCCAGATGAACCTGCACCAACCACTGTGGCTATAATGTACAATTGAGATGACTGTGTCTGTGTTTCTCCCTTTATTTATCTCCCCTTAGCTTCAGTACGGGGCGGCCCCCAGCAGTCCATGATGGGCTTGTTCCAGAGCATTTTGACCCAGGAGGGTGTGGCTGGACTTTACCGTGGACTTTCACCTAACTTGCTGAAAGTCATTCCTGCTGTTAGCATCTCCTACGTGGTCTACGAATACATGAGGAAGGTCCTGGGTGTGGGCGATGAGAGTGGGAGATGAGAGTGCGAGATGAGAGTGGTAGATGAGAGTGGGAAAACATGGGAAGACAAATGGAGAAAAAAAGTGTTTGCGGTGATGTGTTGTGTAAACTATAAGCACATAGAATCAAGTCCTCCAGCAATGCATGATTTCTTGGACAATGGTCATGAATTAAAGCATTACGTATTTGTATTAACGGAAACGTGTGTGTGTGTGTGTATGTGTGTGTGTGTGTGTGTGTGAGGGGGTGCACCATCAGCACCATAGGACGCATATAGTCAATAATCTGATGTGGAAGACTGATTTGGCCATTGCTATGACAATGTGAGACGTTGAGATACTGCATGCAATGCATGCCAACAGTTGTCTTTCCTGTGAACGCTTACCATCATGCTCTCCTGGCTTTTGAACTGGCTTTTTGACAAATCTGAAGACATGCTTGACCTTGATCTTGAGAACTAACAACAACAAAAAATCAAAGGAGCTGACTGACCAAAGTTGGGAACCATGTTCCATTCCAAACCTATACCAGAGGATAAAAACAATGTAAACTTTCTCCCTATGCGACTTTAGGTGGTGCCTACAAAATGCTATGGATTAAAGAGAGAGCTGCTACTCCTCATTTCTCTTGGAAAATTCTTCAGGTATCCAGTTTCCCAAGGAATTTTGACACCCGGAATTCAGAATAAAAAACTTCTTATAAAACAGTTTTATTAACAACAGAAAAAGACTTTAACTCATCAGGGATCTCCTTGAAACAAGTGAGGAAGTAAAACGAATGACGTAAAACGAAAAAGGAAGACGATGTCTGTTTCCTGAGATGGATTTACTTCACCCGATAGCTCATCAAGAGATGTCAGTGAAATGATCAAAGCCATGTGAAACCCTATGGACGGTTCATCATAGTCTCATATTCAATGTTTTCTCTCCCAAGATTGTTTTTGACAAAATTATTGGTATAAAATATTTATACTTAAATTATTTTGTATTATACCAAAATGTTTTTCTTAAATGATAATATATATCATTTAAACAGCTTTGATAATTGACAAAATAATCACGCCACACTTTAGACAGGAGTGGTTAGGTATGATGCTTTGGTTTGGTTTGCTTTGCTTTGCTTCAAAATAATTTTTAATAATATCGAATATAATAAAAAATGTAGTATGACCATATAAGCTATATGTCAATACACTATCTTTTTCATATTTCATCATGTATATGTGTTTGAAAATGAAATCAATGCATTCAATTGTGTTATGCAATTGATTTAAATTAAAATTTATTGGAATGCCCATGCTTGAAACCATGTATTATATATTTGGAAAATCTTTGCATTCATGATTAAATGAATGCCATGTAGTTTGTTTAAAGCCATGTATTTATTCATGCAACTATATATGCGCTATTTTACATTGATACTCCTAACATAAAGCATTACCAGGTTGATATTCTTCTCACCACTAGAGACAGTATATAATATCAATTTGGTTCTAAAACATTAAAATATTGTATTTCTTTCTGTGTTTAATAAATGTATAAATGTTGTTGCGCTATATAAAATTGCAATAACGAAAACACGTGGTTACATATACAGGCAATTCATTTTAAAAAATAGAAATAACTAATATAGCCTATATATTATCGTAAATCCATTAAAAAATTAAATACACTGAATACAATTTCTTTAACATTATGTGGATTGCTTACCTTCCGGACAAACGTGGTAATGTGTAAACTGTCAAAGAAATATTGGGGTCTGGGCGTGTCAATTATTGGTATTCATCAGTCAGTGGCACTGGTTGGTTATTTTAAGCGGGGACGGTTGTCACTCTAGTGGAAGCCCGCCTCCCTGCTTACCGTCGTCCCGCTTCTGCGCAACTCGACGGGTCACGGCTAGCTAGCTTACCCCTTGTGTGTTCATCATCTACCGAAAGCAGCATGTCTGGATACGGCGCTTTGCCGACAAACGGTGCCGGGGCTGGGGTAAAAAACGATGCCTTCGCAGATGCAGTGCAGCGAGCCAGACAGGTAACTGTTCTACGGTGGTAATTTTAACGGTGGGGATCCAAGGAGCCTCACGCAAGCTAGGTTAGCTGGTGAGCACACTAGTTAGCTTGTTAGCAGACTCCATTATCCTTAGCTCACCCATATATATCGATAAAGAGCTCGTTATAAGATACCCACATGGTTACTAGAGTGCTGGTGCTACTTGTAAGGCCATTCATAGCTTGCCAGATTGCAAACTATAAGGCCATTTAGCGTGGTACGATCGGTGGCGTGTGGACTGCGACTGGCAGCGTGGTCCACATAAATTAGTGGTGCATAAAGATGAATAAAACTTGCCACCATGGGTTGCGGGTTGGCTGCCCCTGCTTGTTTGATACTATTAACGTAAATAGTCACTATAGGTAAGATAGTTATCTTGAAGATGTGAAATATTATTCCCGCCATCTTCGAGCACAAGTGTATTTTACGCCTCAAGTAACTAACCAAGCATTATGATCTGTAGGCAAGTTCAGTTGATGGTGTAGGCCGAAATATCTAAGTATCTTTATTCAATTTTTAATGTAGTACTTAATACGTTGTCATTTTTCTCAGTTGGCTCAAATGGTACTTGATTGAGTTCTTGCCTAAACAATAAATATGCCAAACTCAAACATTGGCGTTTGTTAAAGCGAAACTCTTATTTGCTTAGAATTGTAACAAATTATTTGGCGGAATATAAATACTGATTTGCAGATAATGGGCAACTATGAGAGCGGATATTCTTCCCACCTTAATGCTGAGTGGTTCACATTCCTCTCTACTCCTTGCATCTCTCATAGGCTCACTGTTCTCTGCCCCTCCACCTACAGCCACTTATATTTTTGTACACTTTAACATTTTTACTGTGCAGGGAATTGAGTCAGTAAAGAGAGCTGTTTGTGTTTAATATGCAACTTCTCTCTTTTTTTTTTTTTTTCCAGATTGCAGCGAAAATTGGTGGAGATGTTGCTGGTCCCCCAATGAGCAACAATGGAGGGTCTGAGAGCTATCCCTTCAATACACAGAAACGAGCACTTGAAGATGCAGGTAACAAGTAAAAAAAAAAAAAAAATAAATACAGGGATTTCATATCATTTGAGTTCTTGTGTAACGTGATGTGTTTTTTATTTTTTTCTCTCCTCCAGATCAACCGGATGCCAAGAAGTTGGCGTCTCAGAGTGACAGAGATTCTGCATTATGTAGGTGGAATATATATATATATTCGGGTGCGCGCTCACACTTTGTATTTGTTTTAATTACGAACTCCTTTTTCCCTTCTCTCTTAGCCATTGGTGCACAACTGGCGGCTTTGTCCCAACAAAGGTATAATTAGTCTTTTCTGTAAACTCTTAAATACTTTTCTTCTTGCCTGTTAAAGTGCTTCATTGTTTCTTACTTAATTTTCTAGTGCCAGGCCCTCGGCCCTCACAGAAGAATATAGGGTTCCTGATAGCATGGTTGGTCTCAGTGAGTACATGCACACACACATATATACAGACCCCACATTGTCTATGTAATGGTGCAGATTTCTAGCATATTTACACAAATATTGTTTTTCTTCAGTTATTGGTCGGGGAGGTGAGCAGATAAACAAGATACAACAGGATTCTGGCTGCAAGGTTCAGATTGCCCCTGGTGAGCTACATCCTATCCTGTTTTGCTGAATTAGTTTGTTTGACATTGCACATATTCTTTGACTATGTATGTATATATCTTTTCCCTTTCCTCTCAGATAGTGGAGGTCTTCCAGAACGAAGTGTTTCTCTCACTGGATCAGCAGACGCCATCCAGTAAGTAAACGCTCGTGTGTTGCTAAAACATTTTCTTACCCTACTCGCTCTCTGCAGTATATTTGATGCCTTTTTGTCTTTCTTCAGTCTCTCCTCTCTTTTCATATCACATTCTCCTCCTAGAAAAGCAAAGATGTTTCTAGATGAGATCGTTTCAAGGGGGCGGGGCACTCCACCTTCCTTCCATGAGTCAACAAACGGGCAGGGAGGCTCCACGCAGGAAATGATGATTCCTGCGGGCAAGGCTGGTCTTGTAATTGGCAAGGGAGGAGAGACCATCAAACAGCTACAGGTATGGGCCATGACCTTTACCAGAAAGGTCTCATTAATATGGCCGTTTTTGTTTTTTTTAAGGCACTTTTCCACTGCAGGAACATTGAGCACATCCCACTCCATTGTGGTGCTGGAACTATGGACCTACGTTGCTTTTGCTCTTCGATCGCGACATAAATTACGAGCATGACTAAATATTTCTCCAGCGACAGCACACCAACATTAGAATGTTAAACCAGAGATTTTCCAGATAACGTAGGTACTTCTTAAGCCCCAAAAGAGTTCCTGCAGTGGAAAAGCTCCTAGTACCATCTGTGTAAAGAGATGTCGTGACACTGTAGCTTGTCGCATCCTCCGTGGATGCCATCCACAGTATCGGTACAAATATACAAAGTGGGCAGTTGGAGAACTGTGCTAATCTATAATGAAACAGGAATTAAGGAGAGCATTAAGGTAAATGCAGAGATTTCTTAAGGTGTTATGACTTGTCTTACAACTGCTTCTATTCTGCGACTTCCAGGAGCGAGCTGGAGTCAAGATGATTCTGATTCAAGATGCCTCCCAGCCATCAAACATAGATAAACCCCTGCGCATCATTGGCGATCCTTACAAAGTGCAGGTGCGATTATGCAAGTAGGATTTGGGTTTACCTGAAGATTAAAGTACCTTTTCTGTCCAATATCTTTCTGGTTACAGTATCTTTATTATTCACTTTGTAGCAAGCAATGGAAATGGTGAATGAAATTCTACGAGAGAGGGATCACGCGGGTTTTGGAGAGAGAAATGACTTTGGGTCAAGAATGGGAGGAGGAGGTGGAGGCGGCGGCGGAATAGAAGTATGTATTTTTCATGGTGGAGTGTGTGGGTGTAGTTTTTAATGTAAACGTGACGCCTTCCTGAATGTAATGCAGATTCTAGAACTCCAGGTTGGTAAACGTTGAATGTAAACTGGGTCTGCTATTTAAAGGACTTGGAAATTGGACTTCTACAGGTACCTGTTCCCCGCCACTCTGTGGGTGTTGTGATTGGTAGAAGTGGGGAAATGATCAAGAAGATCCAGAACGATGCTGGAGTGAGGATACAGTTCAAACCAGGTGAATGCAAACTTTTAACCACCTATTTTAAAGCAAGCTCGTGTGCTGGCTTGCTGATCGGATATTTATCCATAAGCTTTCTCTGTTACACTTCAACATCACTCACCAGTATCACTTAACATTTTTAATATTTTGTGATAACCCCTCCCATTCTTTTCTGCGGGAAATTAAATGTTTTTTTTTTTTGTGTGTGTCCTTGACAGATGATGGTGCAAGTCCTGATAAAATAGCCCATATTATGGGTCCCCCAGACAGATGTGAACATGCTGCCTCTATTATAAATGACCTGCTACAGAGTATCCGTGTTCGGGAAGAGGGTGGGCAGGGGGTAGGTTGTGTGTGTGTGTGTGCAGTGAAGACTCACCTGGTCACTCTGTTTATCAGTAGCAATCTTTTTTTTTTCGGTATTTGTATTGAGTACATAACAGGGCTCCTGCTTCATACTTGTGTGTGTGGTTTGTTTCCTTCCCAGGGTCCTCCTGGTCCTCCTGGTACTGGCATGCCTCCTGGTGGGAGAGGAAGGGGGAGGGGCCAGGGTAACTGGGGTCCTCCAGGAGGAGAGATGACTTTCTCTATTCCTGCTCACAAATGCGGCCTGGTGATTGGCCGCGGTGGCGAGAATGTCAAGTCCATCAACCAACAGACCGGTGCGTTTGTGGAGATCTCCCGTCAGCCGCCGCCCAATGGTGACCCAAACTTCAAGTTGTTCATCATCCGAGGGTCCCCACAGCAAATTGACCATGCCAAGCAGCTTATTGAAGATAAGATTGAGGTGCCTGCTATAATTGCAGTTTCGCCCAACTTATTAGCACCTGTTGAGCCAGTCTAGTATCAATAGCTTCTTCCCTGTGTCTTCTTAGGGTCCCTTGTGCCCAGTTGGTCCTGGTCCAGGAGGTGACCCTATGGGTCATTATAATCCCAACCCATACAACGCAGGGCCTCCTGGTGGCCCTCCACAGTAAGTACATAATTTGAATATCTTTTTTTTTTAAATTTAATAGTGTGTGTGTGTGTATATATATATATATATATAAAAAAAAAGGGGTTGTACCGCTACAGTTTCTGTCTGGACCAAAAAACTTTTCAGATTTATAAAATGTACCCTGTGTTTTGGTGTATGGTTTTCCTAAACCATACATTTGGGTATGTAAGCTTCTAGCTCTGCTGTAACTAGTAAATTAACCACCCCAGATTGATGTGCGTGCCTCTGCAGACAAACAAAGGGGGTAAACGGAACTTTAGTATTAAAGGAGTGTGGTTGAACGAGGCAAAGAGTACAGCTCGGGAACCGTTTGTAGAATGACATGTCATAGTGGCGAAGTTTGGATCCTCCTCAGAAATAAATACTGGCTCAATGGTATGTCAAAGTGGGTGAAAAGAATGGCGCTCATAGACCAGTGCCACGGGTTTGGGTGAGGAGACGCTTTATGAGAAAAGGACGCAAAGATGACTTGAAGATTGCCGAGAAAGCATCTGACTGCATTTCCATGAACACTTGTAGTCCCCTATTCATAATGTGCTTGCTAGACAGACTAATTTATTAAGGCTCAACTAAAATATTTTCTCCTCCTACACAGTGGAGCTCCTCCTGGTGGTCATCAGTATGCTCCACAGGGCTGGGGAAACTCTTATCAGCAGTGGCAAGGACCTGCTCCCCATGATCCCAGTGAGTCTGCCATTGTCAATATCTCCCTGGCCTGTACCCCTCTTCCTATTTATTTATTTATTTTTTCTCCTCTTCAGTCTCCCCTCCTTTCTAGCTCCATTCTTTAAGTTCTCCTTCCTAACTGCTGTCATTTCCACCCCAGGTAAGGCAGCAGCAGATCCAAATGCAGCATGGGCAGCCTACTATGCACAATATTATGGTCAGCAGCCAGGGGGCGCTATGGCAGGCCAGGCTCCAGGTGCTCCAGCAGCACCAGGGGACCAGAGCCAGGCGCAGGCCCCGGGGGGGCAGCCAGATTACACCAAGGCCTGGGAGGAATACTACAAGAAAATGGGCATGAGTATGTTGCAATCATAATGCAGTTCTTTATATTCTGTCTGAGTCCACTAACCCAGATCTGTTTGTTCAATTGAAAGATGAATAAAGGGGAAACTTATAGCCTTGTGTAAATATCACGCCTGTTTGATACTGGTGCCATTGCACAAGGAACCGTTCAAGATGGTAGCCGGGTGTAAATGGTGGGTGTGATGTCCTTTCAGCCCAGCCTGGTGGAGCGGCGGCAGCAGCCCCAGGTACTGCAGCTCCAGCAGGGGGAGCAGCCACAGCTGGAGGCCAGCAGGACTACACTGCTGCTTGGGAAGAGTACTACAGACAACAGGCTGCCTACTACGGACAGACGGGGCAGGCCCCTGGACAGACAGCCACTCCACAGCAGGGACAACAGGTACAACCTGTCTGTGCAGAGACTCATGCACTCTCATATACTGATGGAAGCAGTCGGTAAGATGTAGTGGTGTTTTAGGCATGGGCATTTCAAGCAGAATACTTTTTGATAGTCGCTGGGAACTGTGAGATTTCAGACCCAGTGACCCAAAACTACTAGTAGAGGAATTACTTGGCAGTTGCACCACAGTGACTCCAAGATGCATCCAATGCACACGCCCATGCAAGTGTATGCGCTTATAGGAAGCTAATTTTTTCCATCCCACCAGACTGGCCACAATTATACAGTTGCACACTGCCTTTTATTTATTTTTGTAATAAATACACAAGGTAAACAATATGTCTATCATCATGTTTTGTATTTCAGACCCAGTGAACCTGATGATGGTAATCTCCTGGAGGACTATGATGACTGATTTGACTGGTTCTTCCCTTTTTTTTTTCTTTTTTTTTTTTCCCTCTTGTCAAATTATTTTACTATGCTAAACTGACCTGATCTTGTCTTGCTTATCCACCCTGGTAAGTTCCATTGCCTACTTTATCCTGTGTGTGTGTGTGTATATATATATTTTTTTTTTTTTATTTTTTTTTTTTTTTTTAATGAAGTCTAAGGGGAAAATGTTGGTGACTAATTGAGTACCAACATCAATGGTTGCCATTCAATTTATTGCTACACTTCACTCTTAACTTAACCACCTAATGTTAGACTAGTTGCTTGGCTGAAGTGAGAGGGTATTTTTTGTTTTGTGTGAAAGAAAAATGTGTGTGCACACCAGCTAGCATAACAGAATCTGTACAGTCCATCAACTCGCATTTTAGTCTTGAGTCACATAATTTCCATAGGGCATAAACCTGTAGCAGTATTTCATTATTATAATTGTTTTATAAATTTTTTTTTTTTTTTTTTTTACAATTCTGTTTCAACATTCCCATTGCAAGTGAAATGTGTTCTAGTTATCTTCAACTTTTTTTTAATGTTTCTTTCAAATATAAAGGGGCTCATGTGTCTTGTACAGTTTATGCTACAGAAAATGTATGTGGAAGTTGGTACTAACTGTATCCTGTGACGGTTGTGTGTGAATGTTAAAATCATGGCCCTCCATTTCAGTTCACAACGTTATAGTTGGAAGACCTCTGGTTTTTATTTTGTTGCAATAAATCATGTTATTGTTTGCTGATTTTAATTATTTTTTTACTGCTTGTTTTTAAATACTTAATAAAAACATGAAATGACAGTAATTTCTGTTGTGGCTGATATATTTTTTTTTTGAGCTGCTTGGTAACGGGGCTTTTAATATATGGAACATAAATAGAATGTAGTCGCTAATGTTCTGTCTTGCCTAAATCATGTTCGCAGCTCAAAGACATTCAATGTCAGCTATATTAGTTTAAATACGCCCAGGAAGCCACCCACAGTATTTGCTTTAGGGTCGGATCGATGTACGTACCATCGAGTGAAAAAGAGCCTGTAGCCAGCGAGAACCAATCAGAAGGGCTCTGTATACAACACTAGAAAACACTTGAGTGGGAGATGGCGCCCAGCTCGAAATCGGAAAAGGACGATAACAAACAGAAATCTCGAAGACATAAAGACCATGTCGTCAAGCTTCTTACACGTGGAAAGGTATGCATGAACCCACAAACTATATGGCATGAGGTACGAGACTGACTAGTGACTACTTTATGGAAATTTACATTTCTCAGTGCAAGCCTCTGCAAAAGCTAGCTTGCTAAATAGCTAGCTAACTTAGCCGTAGATGTGGCGTCCATAAAGCTATCTTGGAACATTGATCGCCCTAGACGGGTAACCTTGTTAGATAACTGCTAATAACCTGTGTTTGCACTGGTAACCCGTTTTGTTCATCATTTGTTTGCTTGTAGCAACTGGCAAGCCTCATACACTTGAATGGAGCCAGACAATGTTGGCATGCTAGCTTTATGAGCTTTCAATGCTAACGTGCAATAACATACTCTTTCACTTGTCCACCGTATGAGTTATTTGGACCACAGCGGTAATTTGGAGTGGCTGGGACTTCCACTAAACAAATCCTATTAATCCATGTCAGACTCATTAGACCGCCTCCACCATTTCCCCCACACCCACTGCAATGTGTCTCAAATATCTGCAAATGTGTCAATGGCATTATGTAGTTGAACAGGATGTAAGATTATTGTATCCTGACTTTACAATATTCAAAGAATTAATCCTTAATGTAAAGACCTGAATTGTATGTCCCCCCCCCCCCTTTAACATACTCCTTTAATCACCCTCTTCCTGTTGTGTTCCACAGCTGTCAGGTCAGTTTTCTCAACGCCTGTTCAGGAAGTTGCCACCTCGTGTGTGTGTCCCCTTGAAAAACATTGTTAGTGAGGAGTTCCTTAGAGCTGGGTGAGTGTGTGTGTGTGGACACCACCAATGTATGGTGATCCTTCCAAACCTTTTCACTCCATGTCACACAATAAACATGTTAGAATGTTATTGATTGTGCTGCTTCATTAGCTTGTGACAGTTTTTTTTTTTTTTGCCCGCTAGTAATCAATCTTAATAACTGAACTCCTTCCTGACCTGTTTCCAGCCACATCTTCCTTGGCTTTACCAAGTGTGGGCGCTATGTTCTGTCCTACACTAGTGACTGTGGAGAGGATGACGACTTCTCTTTTTATACCTACCATCTCTATTGGTGGGAGTTCAATATGCACAGCAGACTCAAACAGGTGTGAACATTACGCTGTCACAAATAAGATACTGGACGTCTAAGTAGATGTAAGCTTAAAATAAATGAAATGATTATGTAATCATGCATTCCATGACACTTGCAGAGGAATAGTGTGTAGTTGATTATTTCTTGCTCTTTTTTTCACCACTTCTCCTATATCTCCAGGTTCACCATGTGCGTCTGTTTTCTGGCGAAGACATCTACAGTGATCTGTACCTTACTGTGTGTGAGTGGCCCAATGACCACTCCAAGATTGTCATCTTTGGCTTCAAGTAAGGAAAACCATCAGATTATATAGAAGTATTATTTTATTTCTCTAAAAATAAGCAAGCATAATGCTACAATATAGCACTTTCCAGTGAAGACCAAGTAAGGATGTGGACCAATGGGGGGCTTTTACTCTCTACCTGTCTGTTGTAGTTTTGGAAAGGCTTTCATTTAATTTACAGATGTTTTCACCTATTTATATTGGAAAATGTGTCAATTGTAGTTTTAAAGCTTAGTTGTGGTGTGCGCATGCCAGTACACGCAGTTCCAGCTCAGTTCTGATGAACCTGATGATGAGTGACGAGAACAACAGAGACATTTACATCACTATCGCTTCCATGCCTCCGCCCAAACCCTGCTCTCACTGTTCTCCGCTTCCTTCAGCTTCTACCATATGTACAGGTACACATACACACAAAACAGCCTGCTTACTATCTTTGTTTTTCTATCTGGAATAAAATACACAGATCTATTATTTATCTATTTTTATTTATGTATTTATTTATTTTTGCACCCAATAATTCTTTTGGGATTTTGATTGATTAATCTACAGAGCAGGGAGAATCAGAAAACCCAGTGGGCTTATTTGAAGCTTCCACCTAAATAATGTTGACATTTCACATTATTATGGAGAACACAAAGTTAACATACAGAAAATAATATCACTACATAAAAAGTGATGGCAAACTAATTAACAAAAAAAATAAAAACAT
>JAOEHI010029481.1:3202-23402 GCA_025447815.1 Percopsis transmontana | reverse complement strand
AGCTCATACACAAGTTCAGACAAGTCCTTCCTTACAGAGACAGAGAGGGAATCAATGCACAAAATAGCTTGAAGCACTGATGGACCAGAACAGACTTTATCAGGTGTTTTATGATGTGCCTTGCCATACAGACAACATAAATAACTCCATAAATTAGGGAGCAAAGTATGTCTAAATAAGGCCAAAATATTACATCTACAAGTAAATAATTTGGATTTAATGGTGCGCACTCTTGCGTGTAAATTAGGTAACTTATATGTCAACAAAGCAATTCATCTAAACTAAACAAATTGTAGACAAATTGTTAAAGAAAGTAGTTTTCTTGGGCTAAATAAGAAAATATGAGAAGTAATTGTAAAAGCCAAAATAGAAATCGAAGGAAGAAGTTTTTATGGAAACCAGAAACCATGTTTTGCTCCATTTGTGTGAGTCAAGGCCAAAGCCACAGCACACAGCAGACCACGCCAATGGCTAGCGGCTGCTTCCTTCGGGAGCGAACATCACTGCTGAGAGACTGGAGAGAGAACGAGCAAGAGAGAGAGAGAGCGAGAGAACAAGAGAGAGAGAGAGCGAGCAAGAGAGAGCGGGGAGTATCATGGAAAGTTTGTGGCTTGCTCAGATTAGTTTCTTCCTGGTGACAAAAGAGCGAAGGGGGAAGGGCGCAGGGGTTTTTTCTGAGAGGTGATTAACCCTGTCTGCGCCACGCCCCTAACACTCCCAACTAACCGCTGTTTCTTTCCAAGTTAGACGAAATTTAACACTCATAACAAATGGTTTATTGCAGTTTCTCTTATTTACTTAATAGCATACTCTCCTGTTTCAGGTTTTACATCAGTAAATAATACTGTATATAGACTATTCAGTGTGAAGGCAATAAGAAACTATAGTCCTATTTAATGAATCAGTTGAGTTAGTCAGCACCAAATAGGAAATGATGTACAGAGATGGGAACAAGTCGCTGCATATACTTAATGTGTGTGCCTGTTTGTGTGAGTGTGCTGGGAATGTAAGGGCATTGTTTTGTCTGCTGTCTTGACAAGAAAAATAATATCTCTGTTTAGCTCTGTTTAGTTTTGTGTGTTAGAGAGTTTGGCAATTGACCGTAGACCCACATCTGATTCTGTGTATGTACATATGCGTTAATGCATACAACTACAGAGTATGTTTGGGTGTCTGTGTTCACTGTCTTCCTCGTGAATTAGCTAGAGTGTGGAAAAATGTAGACGCACTCAGCCTCTCCGTCTCTCTCTCTCTCTCTCTCTCTCTCTCTCTCTCTCTCTCATTCCCCAGCTAACATGCTTTACTGTAGTTCACCGAATGTGGTTTCAAGATAAAAGCCTCCATTCATTAGTCTGTCTGAGGGCCCAACGTTACGACAGGATATCCTACCCTCGTCTGGAGCATATTTTACCTCCAACAAACACAACCCAGTGTTACATCTGGGCTGTTACTATACACAGCACGATCTCTTTGTACTCTGTGTGCATGTGTACTTTGATGTTTACACTGGTTTGATTGTGCATTTGTATATATACAGCATGTGTATGTATGTTAAAGAGTGGAATAACAGAGGCAATATTTAGAGGTGTTTGTTGTTAAACACGTAACGGTGCATCTAACAGCTTCTCTTTTACTTTCAATATGTACTGGGAATCAAAGGGGAATTCTCCTGACATAATTAAAGCAAATCTTTACCATCTCCCTTTGTTGTGGTACATCTAGTATTCTCTTTCACTTTTAGATTGTGCCTCATTGTAAACCTCATCCCTGATTGTGTCCCCTATCGTTATGCCATACTAGACAATATTCGGCTGTTTCTGTGTATGTGTGTGTGTGTGTGGGTTTGTTTGGGGGGAGGGGGGGGGGGGTTGTTTTTTAGTAGGATAACAAGGGCTAATTTGACCAAAGGGCCACAACTGTTCTTTGTACAGGCTACCTACATGCCTTGCAGGTTCACACACTGGCACCCTAGTGGGTTTCATTGGCCCAGCAAGCTGGGAGAGGCACTGGATCAGGACAGGAATACCAGAGGTTAAGAGAGAGAGAGGTTGGTTCACAGAAACGTTAAAGGGACTACAAGTAGTTTTCCACTATTTCCCTATCATTGTCCATGTTTGAATAAAATTGTATTGTAATGATTCCAACTGAAATGAGGAATGGCAATGGTACAGTACTTCTGGGAAATTTAGGTTTTTACTCAAATAAAGGCTATCACTACCCTACTCCAAACTTCTCATAGCCTTTAAACATAACTAAGAAAATACTTCCATGCATAACAAATGGCGCCATTCTTCCAAAGGAAAACAAATGGAAGTATTTTGCTCCATCCACAGTCCCTGGAGATGTCTGTACACGGCCACACACACCTTGGGAATGGCCACTGCCCTGAAATGACTCGTTTCTGAAAACGAAGGTGCTTTAACGTCCAGAGGAAAATAATCCTAATGTACCCATTCATACGGTCTGCAACTCAACCCTATCCTGCCAAAAACATTACAATGTCAGACTTAAACGGCAGAGATTTGGCTCCTATTTTGGTTAAATAATACCTCATATCAAAGGACAGCAGTTTCGTCTAATGGTAACAAAAACTGTGTTGATTGGGCATAATACTGTTAACTGCTGTCACAGTGGATACCAGGGTATTCGTTCTGTATGTGATTGTACACACACACACAAACAAAGTACACTGTTTGTGTGAACAGCATTAACCTTTCAGGTCGGGTATAGTTAACAAAATCGTTTTCTGATTGCGTCATCATGGTTGGACCTCCCCACAGGTCATAGTGACACTGTCTGAGGACAGCAAAACAGACCGTTGTACTTTCACACTGATTTCAGTAAGCAAGTCACAGACCATATTTTCAAAACCAGTGGACTTTATGATTCTCTTAAATGTTATTTGCTTCCTCTCAATCGATTGAAGTCAGACAAGATGCTCTTTCTTTAGGTGATTGAGGCTCTTCTGAAGTGCATGCTCCGACACACACACAACTGCTGTCCCAGTGTGTGGTGGCCCTGCCCAGAATATTACAATATAGCAATACATTTTAGACTTTGGCCTTGTCGTACAGTAAATAATTGAGAAAGATGCAGGTGGTCTTTCTTGTTTACTGGAAGTAGTTTTCATATTATTTGTAGATAATTGTAGGATTACATTGTATTTTTAACTGTAGTTTAAATTTTTTATACTTAGTGTGTAGTTTGTTACTGCTTATTTGTGTCTCCTTATTTTTTTACCAACCTTACCAAGTTAAATGTATTTGTGCCGATGCATGAATAAATCAGATTCTGGTTGTTACACAACATAAAATACTTCAGGTGGTTAATGAATATTTTGCGTTAGCTAGGCCAATGGCTCTCCAACATACAGTATGTGCAATTTGAAACGACAAACCCTACCCTAAAATACCCAATATAGACACGCTCCCCAGCGTGTACACTGCAGTTACATTATATTATACTAAATGGCAATTAACGACACATTTGGACGATCTTCCTGCATGCAAGAGGGTAACTGACTTTCTCTTATAATTGCGCACGGTAGTATAGGGTTAATTTAACGCTGTCTATTTGGTTCTCACGTGTCCTGTTTATTTTCAGTGCGCTGGCGTCATCAGGAACCTCCTCCTCTGGGTTTGTCATACTGGGGCCAATATACCATTGGCGAGCCTTTGTTGCTGCCTATGTCCTTCGTGAGACGGTGGGGGCGGTATAAAAGCTAGTTTCCCCCAATATCTAGTTCACTCTGGCGGAACACAGTGAGAAGGGAGGGTCGCACCTCGTGGCACCGAGACCCCTTCTATTTACCAACAACAGGCGTCATCGACACTGTAGGCTACCGTCCTGGCATTCGTACTCACTGAATCCCAACCTCGACAAATAAATGCTCAGCATAGGCGCCCGAGATATAACACAGACGGAAATCAAGGGTCACTGTTCAAAAGTGGAGAGAAAGACAAATTATCGGACAAATACGTAGGAAAAGCGCACGGATCGTCGTCGCTGTTGCCATCTCAATGCATACCCTTTGTGCTCGGGGAACGATGAAACCAGAGATCAGCGCCGCCGTCGGATTTCTGTCCCGATTTCTGCGGATAAAAGGACACGTAAACGACCGACAGCTTCAAACATTCAGCCAAAGCTTACAGGATATTTTGGCAGGTAAAGAAATTTCATTCATTCGATTTGGGAAACTTTTCAAGACCACTCAATGGATACAGTTAAGTAGCCTAATTGTTTGTGATAAATGTATACTTTGTCTGGTGTAATTATCATGTAGGCTAATAGTGTATTAGATAAAAATATGAAACGTTCTTTGTTCTCCCAAGAAACACTAACGCGCCACCTTTCCTATGCGTAAAAAGACGCATAGTCGACCGTGTATAAATCCTTACATCTCCATAGACCTTATATACACGACTAAAAGAATACGACGTCAAAATCCGTTTAATTAATTTTTTTCAATTTGTTACTTTGTTATAACAAAGAGGAAAACAGTTGGCTTATTTGTTAGAACAAGGAAGTGGTCTTTGCGACGCCACCATTTGGCCGATAAGGCTCAAAGCAGAAAGAATGAGAAAAACAGTCCCTAGTGAATTGGTGTAGGCAGTTGAATTACGTAATGCTACGAGGGAAGTGGCCTATGAATGGTCATTCTTAATAGGAAAAAAAGGAAAACACGAAGTTAGAATAGAAAGGGTGCTTGTATATTGCTAGACGATCTTTATAGTCTGGCATATTCATTAAAAAAATATCTATGCTTGCAACCATAATTCTCAATACTCAATAAATTGAAATACACACATACGGTTTCACATTTCTATGAAAAATAATTAATTTAGTGTTTTATTGAACAGTGATTATTGCAAAACTCAATTTTAGTTAAATTCTGTTGTGAGTCTTATTTCCTGCTCTAAAACGATTCTTGTCTTACAAAGCTGGCATACATAAGACTTTATCTGTACAGAATGATCCTGTGTTATTTGGTGCATATGATAAATAAAATGACTTTGATCTGCCAGGCAACATATCTGTCCCTAATAACAATAAAACACCAGATGACCTATATTTGCTAATAGCAAATATTTTCCTGTATAAAAATATATATTCTGGTTTTCGTAAAGATGAGATGCATGGATATTTATTTATTTATGTTAGGAATACATTTAGACAAAAATACAATTTTAAAACATGTTCATGGATGTTGAATGAAATAATACAAACAATTTGTATGTTTGTATGGAAATAAAATAGTCCCTGCTTTTTTTGGAAGCCGGTGATGTTTGTAAACAGCCAAAGTTAGCAAGTCGAGCAAAATGGCCGCTGGCAGATCTACCAGCATATGGGGGAGGGGTTGTTAAGATGAAGACTAAAACAGAATATTATGGGAGGAGTGTACCAGTACATTATCTGATAAAGGAAAAAAGTAGCGGAAAAGGTTGTACAAAGAAGCCTCACCTTCCATTTTGTAAGACGGACCTGTGTGTGTGAGGGTGTTTGCTACTAAACTAGGACAAGCCAAGTTCCTTTGTCTATGTGAACATTAAAGACTCTTGACTATTGTGTCTGTATACTGAAAAAGTCTCATTTTTAAAGAGTGGGTAATTGGTAAAGATAACAACAATAAAATCAATATGGTTTACATCACACATTTGTGTAGTTAGAATTTTCTTCCTGTTTATCAGTAACTCGGTATGTGTATCAGTAACTCGGTATGTGTCAGTTAGTGTAGTCCCTCAAGTGTGTCATGGGAAATTCCAGCTAACCAAAGTAATCAACCACCACACCAAATTTTTGTGGATCCCTTGTGTATTTCTAGTATTAAGAAACCTACAACATTACTTAAGTAACCATACAACAATTATTATTTTATTTTAGAATTTGCTGTTCGGCTGTATAGAAAAAACAACGGTCTTTTGCAAAATCTTTTATGTTCACTCATCTGCTAATTTTTCCGTTCCCTTATGTTTTCCTCCCCACCCCCCAGGGCTGTGATTTATTAGAATAGGCCTTGCTGAGCACAACCCCAGCTGCTTTGCTAGGCCCGTAGGTAGGCGTTTGTGGTTCAACTGGAGGCTGAAAGATCACTGAGCCTTGTGCTCTTTCATGAGTGTCAATCCGTCCATTAGCTCAGCGGTACCCAGCCTTCTGAGATAAAGACATGAGAGGGGTGGTTATCTGGGTGGAGGTACACAGCCCCAACTGTTGGCCTACTTCCCATAGCAAGGTGTTCGTTATCTTACAGTTTACATGGGTAGAATTCAGGATGTAGGGAACTGTTTCCCTACGTGGATAGCTTAGTTCCAATAGACCTAGAAAGGATGTTAGTTTAATATTCATTCAGTAAAAGTAGATTAATAAAAACACCACTTTAGGGCTTTGCTCCCTAGAGCATAGAATTTGTGAAAATAAGACAAAGAAGTAAATGCTAAAATTGTACCAAGAAAGTTTGCGACATAATTTGCTTGCCAAATGTGTAGTACACAGTGTGAGTGCTAAAAAATGTCTTATAGTTCTACTCCAGTAGAATATCTAGAATATATATTATAAAATACTGATGTGACACAGATAATTATTTTCTTAGCAGGTACCCCCAAGCCAGAAAAATAGGTTGCTGTCCCTTTAAGGGGCGGCGGCCTTGGTCCCAGATGGTTGGCTGAAAGCTCAACACTTATTGCGTTGTTGTTCAGCCAGTCATGGAAGACTTTGTGACACCATGGCAGCCAGAGTGATTGTGCAATTCAATGGCCCTTGTTTTGTCACGTAGGCCCAGTGTCTGCTAAAGCAGCCTGTTTATTACACATTATCAGTCCTACAGCAGACACCTGCTTTGTTTTATTTCTATTTTACAGCCTATAACACACTGCTTAATGCCTATAAAGAAGAGCTTCAATAACACATATTTTAAGATGCACCTTTTAATGCAAAGGGGTAGAATTTATAGAATTGTATGGTTGTATTGTTCAGAATTGGTATCGCTGTATTATTTATTTTGAATTGTAGTTTCCATTTTTTTAGTTTACTGTACATTTCACCGATGTGATGCTTTTTCTTTATGCTTTAATCCAACTACATACGATTGATATTCCACCGTTAAGCCAACGGCATCGATTTCTGGATGTGTGGCGCAATTGTGACGTCGCAGGCGGCTTCTGATATGAATAGCGGGGAGATACCCATGAATGCTCTCCTAAACCTCTCTCTTCTTCTTCTCTCTCTTCTTCTCCCTCTGTCCCTACAGAACAATACAAGCACCACTGGTTCCCCGACAGGCCCTGCAAGGGCTCGGGCTACCGCTGCATCCGCATCAACCACAAGATGGACCCGCTGGTGTGGCAGGCGGGCCAGCGCATCGGCCTGACCATCCAGCAGCTCTACCTGCTTCTGCCCAGCGAGCTCACCCTTTGGGTGGACCCCTTCGAGGTGTCCTACCGCATCGGCGAGGACGGCTCCATCTGCGTCCTGTACGAGTCGCAGCCCGTCGCGACCGGCGGAGCAGCCGCGGCCGCGGCCGGCGCCCCCTCGGGAAGCGGCTGCAAGGAGGAACTGATGGTGCTGGGCAGAACCAGTCCCTCCAAAGCCTACAACATGATGACTGTGTCCAGCTAAAGGCGCCCCCGTTAAAAGGGTCGAGGGGGCGGCCCGTCACGTCGCTTGACTGGATCAACGGGAGCCTTTAAAAAAAAAAAAAAAAAAAAAAAGCTTAAGTGAAATTTTGATAAAAGAGAAAAAAATGAGAAAGGAAAAAAGCAGAGGATGTGAGCTATCGTCCAGGTGATGGAAACCTCGTAGGTTTGATTTTTTTTAACCCCTTCCTTACCCCCCCCCCCCCCACGTTACATTTCTTCAGTTGTGTCATCGGATCTGCCAGGCGCTCCTTTTTTCAGGAGAGGCTGTGTGGATATGGAACTGTTGGGGCAGCTAAACCCCGCATCCAACACCCCCCCCCCCCCCCCCCCTCCCAAAAAAAAGTACCAGAAACTGTCTCCACACAACTCCAAGTAAACCAACTGTTTACGGGGAGTTGCGTGCAGTGAAGGGGCTTTCTAGTTGCTTTTAAACACTGAGGTCTATCAATGTTGACTTTGCACTTTTCTAACATGTGGTTACTATGGGTACCATGTTTCACCAACATCACCACAATGCGCCAAAACTCTTAAATTGTAAAGGAATTTCTGTCAGGAACAACTCCCAATTAATTTCAAAACCAGAGTTGCTGTTTAGTGCTGTGGCACCTGTTGCCTATGGATACCAGTGTGTCACCCCCCACCACGAATCAGTTAGTAGCTGTGTTCAAAATCGTTCCGTGTTTGGTATAAAGTGCACTATACTGACGTTATATTCTAGTGTCGGAATTCTAACTGTAGAATTCGTACACTAGATAGTGCGCTCAAAAACTCCCACAACACGACGGAAAATGTACGTGAAATCAATACCACAATGCATCGCTTCGTGTCCGCTCTTGCACGCTTCCCACGTTACTTGGCGAAACCTGACAAGACGGACGGCCAGAAGATCAAGTGGCAGCATCTCTTTCCCGGAAGGTATATATGTCCTCATGTTTCTCAAGCGAATAATTTGCCCACAACAGAAGCCAACGATATATTCCGACTTTTTTAGTGTAAATTTAATTAAATCGTCAAATAAATTTGACAATGGTTTATTTGATTCGCGGACAGACCATTGATTATATATAAAATGTAAAAAATGTATGCGACGCTACTTTCTGATTCCAGAATTCTTAACATATTACCCCCTAAATAGTAGACAATTGAGTGTGTACTATGTAGGGGGTAGTGATTGAGTAAACGAGGGAACGGCTTCGAACACAGCAAAAGTGTGTAGCTTTCTAGGGGAGGGAGGGCAGGGGACCCTCTCCCCCCCCCTTTTAATTTAATGAATGTTGTTGAAATTCACAATCAATTTCCATGTGTTAAATACATAATTTGCCCCCTTTTTTACCCTGTTAATTTCCCATTTCCCTGCATTACCAAAATTCAAAGTGTAGCAAAAAGGGGGGGCCCTGTTTACTGAAATTCAGGTAGTCCCTGTTGTGGCCATGTGGCTCTGTCAGAATTGACATTGAATGCACTTTGACGTTAGATTGTGTGGGATGTGTATATTCTTTCCCTTTTTTTTAAGAAAAAGAAGAAATCGCCTGCATTCCATCCATCTTTTCATGCCATATTAGTTGCCCTCCCTGCTTTTAGCCATTTACCCATACTGTAGCCCCCAAGTTGGGTTAGAGTAGTGTGTATGGAAGGCGAGTGTGTGACTCTGGACTTAAGAACATTATTCCACTGTATTTGTGAACGTCTCCGAGCCGTTTATTGGAGAGTGGTTTTGGTGTTGTGTTAGACAGTTTCTGTCGTCTGTTCTTATGGCACTGTTCGTCAGAGTCCAGCAGGATGAAATGCTAAGCTGGTTCCGCCCTTCCTCAAGACACACACACACACACACACACAAATTTAAAGGTTTAAAGTTGCTGATAGAACGCTAATCTGAAAGCGCTGCAGCATTCGGTGACTGTGTCTATGTTTGGCCAAAGGGAGGTTTGAAGCATTGACTGTTAGAGGCTAAATTTACCCTGACTACCACACCAGGCCTTGTCAGCCTTGGGTTTTTAGTTTCAATTACCAGATGAGTATCCTTAACGTTTTTAATGCGCATTGCCTTACATAGGCCTCATTGTCATAAACTACGAGCCATACTCAGTTTTAACTCTCAAAACCAGGCGTCTGTGAGCAAGCCTCATTGTGCTCCGGGACCCTCCCCAGAGGAACCCCTTTCCAGCCAGCGGCTCCAGACTGCCCTTCTTTGGGGTGGGTGGGTGGGGGGGAGTTTCGAGTGCCTCAGGTGCCACATATCACCAAACCTGCAACTCAAACCTCCTGGTCAGCCAACTGCCAGCCAGCTCGCTGCTAGCCGATGCCCCGCCCCCACCCCCACCCTACACCCCCCTCCTTGTGCATGCAGGTGGACCTAATGTGAAACATATCATCTTCCATCACCTCGAGGGAGCCGGGGTAAGGAAGGCAGGGGAGGGGGGTTGGCGAGACAGAGGCGGGGCCAGGGCCGGACTCTTGTCCAGGGCAGCTACAATCCCTCCAGCCCCCCCTCTGAACTAACCAACACCCATTCCATGACCGGAAGCCCTCAAGCCTCCTTCGACAGTGGTGGCGGAACAAAACTAAAAAACCAGCATACACGCTTGGCATGCTCAGGCGGCACTGGGGGAGGAGGGGGTTGGGGCAGGCGGGGTTAAGTGAGACAAGGAAACCGTTTCAGTTGAATATGAGGAGCTGTGGGTGTACGGCCTCTGTTTTCTTAGCTCGCGGAATTGCGCTGCATCTTACAGTATACTAAGGCTGGGTAGCAAAATGTGTTTACAAGCTTAGGGAAGGTTGTGGTGGCTTGTTTCCAGCACACTCAGTGTGGTGTGGTGACAGCTAGCCGGCACAGGCGTTGGGGCGGCTGCGGAACATTTCCAGGCCACGGCTTGTGGCCAAATCTGTCGCAGCGCTCCGAGGCATCAGCCACCGTCAGACTGATGGGTGTTTAAGCTCCCCTAAGCCCAAAAGGATTATGGGTAATAGAGCTATGGCCACTGATGCACTGTAAACCCCCTCCCCCCCACACTGCCCACCCCCAACCTGCTTCAGACAGAGGGGAGGCTAGCTAGAATTAAGAGGCCAGAGCTTTGGTTGCCGTGTTGGACACCCATTTTTAAACCCACGTTCCATTATTGCTTTTATTATGTGTCATGAGACTAGATGTAACGACACTGGTCTCTTTTAAAGATGTATTCTGTGGTCGCACTGGTAGATTTGGCCATCTTCCTGTTTTCTCCTCCCTCTTATTAAGAATATTATTACGTCTGGTGATCAAACCCACCTGTAACAGACCACGTTTTTAGACCTACGGTAATGAAAGTGAAACCCAAATCTCTTTGAACCCCTTCTCGACCGCCCCCCACCACCCCAGAAATGGTCTTCACGTAGTCATCAATTTTGAATCTTTTTAATGGCTCCCATTCAGTCTGCACATTCGTTTCCGAAAGGTTTGAGAGTGCTTTGAATAGCCAGAAGATAGCACATAAAATGCACTAAATATGTCAAGTTGAAGTTGCGTGACATTTTCACGAGACCCACGAGTCTCTCCTGGAATGTATTGCCAAACTCAGGCCTCAGACATTCAATAAATACCCTTATGGAATAGTTGTGCATCTTAAGACATGGAATGGGAAAGGAATAGTCATTTTTGTTGTTAATCTTGTCACTGACGAGTTGAATTATTGCCACTTTCACATTTGCAGTGTTTTCCATATTGTAGAATGTATTGTAATTGTACAAGAAATGGTAGAGTATATAACATTACACATGGGAAGTGCCAATAATTACTATCCAGAAGTGTTTTTAGATGTATTCCTTTTTGTATTTCATATTTTAACACTGAGAACTTTTTTCGTATGTGAAGCCATTTGTGATGGGAAGTGTTGGCAAGGACCAAAGTTGTTTGGCAAAAAATATCAGTTTCCATGATCTGTGCTTATAGACTTATCCTTTTGTTTTTGTTTTTTCTGTAAAAAAACAACAACCAGAAAATAGAAAAAAAAAATCGGACCCTACCCAAGACGAAAAGCAGTCGACTCTTATCTTGTGCTTTCATGTCAATACATCTTTATTGTGTTTCTTTTCTTTTCCTTGGGTATGTTGAGATGAACTGCTGTAAATTTGTACAGTTCATGTAAATTGATTGTGCGGAAGTTGTACAGATTTCTATATTTTGGAAGAAAAGTTTTTTTTTTCTCTGTAATAAAAGATTTCCTATCTTGGCAACATATTCCCGTTTAGTTGTGTCCTTTTTTTGGTCCAAGTTTCCAAAACCATCATAGAAATATAGCATTATTATAAAAAAATATGAGTTATTAGTATTAGTTTAATTAAAATGACTTCAATATTAAATATGACATTACAATTACTACTGTAATAGTATAGTACTGTGTTGAGAGGAGTATCTGTGAAGTTAGCAGTTCCCCTCACTAAAGTTTTTCTGTTAGACTCAGACTAGTACCAGACGGGCTCCTTCATCTAGCAGCTAATGTTAACACAGTTATTTATAATATAATTTATAATGGAGCATGTACCCAAACAACATTCTGGAGAAGCCATCCCACGGGTACCAGATACATGGAATGTTAAAAGATTGCAGATATAAACGAGAAACACGGTAGCAGTAAATACAGGGTATCTGCTAGTATGAAAAGTCAATCGTTTCTTAATCCGTAACACGTTTCAACAGATTTCTTGTGCTTCCCTTTAAAAGGGCTACTGCACATCCAACAATTCAAAGTCCATATGCGCATGCACATTATGTTTTTGGACATTTGGCAAAACTTACAGCCTCCATTCTGCATGCTAATGGAGGGTTTCCATCTCAGGGAGCGGAGAAGGCAGATGGCACTATGAGGGAGGATTCTCAACAGCACTCCAAAAGCACTCGATGCACCCGGGCAGTGCCAGTGCACAATACCAGCTGACTCTGCAAAAACAAGCGTTCGGATTAAGGCCGCAATCCTTTGCAGCACTCTGAATTCCCCAGGTTGCCTAGCAGCGGGCCAAAGGAAGAATAACACTGGGCTTGTTTCGCCGGACAGACAAAAGGCGGAACAAGAAGAGCTGGTTTTGCAAGAGCCAAGGGTGTGTGTGTGTGTGTGTGGAGGGGTTGGGGCGGAGAAGGAAGGTGACTGCTTGCGTCCCAGGGGTCTCTAAACATTGGCCGGAATGAGGCCTCCAGCCCTCTGCTGTCATGGTCAAGGAGAGTGGATTTTGTAGTTTTCCATGGCAGTTTTGGCCGGCCACAGTGGATAACTGAACAAATACATGTATACACTAAGCACAATAGCTTTCCACATGATGGTTTAAGGTCTAGTTTAACTCTATGTGCTATTCTCTGTATGGCTTCTGAGTATCATAGGTGTTCGTATCCCAACTGTATTTCTCTGTAGGGTGAGTCTGACCAATGGGCATGCTGTAGTTTATTTTGTATGAAAACATTATCTAGGAAAGGGGAACGGAGAGCCATCCAATCATAATACAAAATACTAGCGGTACCAGAGTTTTCCAGGGTTTTCATGGTCATGGAAAATGTATACTGGATTCCAGAGGTTGAATATTTTGACTATATACAACAACTCGTGAATATATAACATTGAATTTATCCTTCATTGACTGTTTCATATAAAGTTAGAACAAGGAGGTAACTTTCCTTCTTATTTTGTGTAAACCATGAAGGTACAAGCTATTACATCAGTACAATATGTCTAACACATGAATAATAGCATGGCTTTCACTGTATTCCTATTTAATTGTGCAATACTGCTGGCATACCAGCGATTAGTCATCTCCGAATTGCATTAGAGTTTCATCTTGTCACTGATGAAACACCAGTGTAATAATCCCAGCCCTTTCACCCACACACATTGCAACAGAGGCACTTCTGTAAAGACTATGATTAAATAGAAATGGCTGAAAGGTGTGGCCGATCACCACAGAGTTAAATAGAGGGCTTGGTGAGATTGTATTAGCCTACTGTGATAACATGGCTGGAATGATAAACAAAACAGGGCTGCCTCAGCATGTATTAAGACACCGACCATAGCATTACCAAATTATCTTTATTTAAGGACTTAATGTTAGTGTGGTAATGTGACATTTTGTGTACATCACTCTTAATTTACTCTACGTTGGCGTTTGACCCGCTGTACTGTCTGTGCTGTGTGCTTATGAAATGTGAATAGTGCGTGTCAGCAGTATGAACAAAGAACAAAGCTGGTGGGAGTGACTTAATGTGTGTTTGTGTGTGTGTGTATCCTAAAGACAGGCATACATCCGGGGCAGCCGGAAGACAGGATTGCTATTGGATAGCTATTGACAGTCACCTTGTCATTGGACAAGGTGACTGTCCTTTCGAAAAGCAGGCCTATCTTGACAGTGTATAAGGTGACCCACACCACCACTTCTCTCTCTCTCTCTCTCTCTCTCTCTCTCTCTCTCTCTCTCTCTCTCTGCCCACAACAACCGCTCCCTCCCTGGCAGTGTGTGTTCTCAGCTCTGTAACATCTGCTCTGCCCCTTTGACACACACACACACACACACACACACACACACCCACCTATTCCACTGGTGTGTCCTAGGAGAAAAAACGAATGAACGGGAAGCCAGAGGGACACAAAGACGATGTAGTTGGTGTCTGTTCCCAGCCCAAGGGGCCGGAAAATGGCCAGGTTACTGGAGTATTGGTTAACCCCACTATGACTAAAACAGAAACAGGGCTGAACGATTGGTGTCAAATACCCGCTCTCTTTTTCTGGAAGCCCCGGGAGAGAGAAGGTGATACGAGGGTATGGTCTGTATCTCTTATCAGGGTCTGTCTACAGCCAGCCCCCCATTCCCCCTTGCACGCCACTCTTCTTTCTTCTATAAAAATAGCTATGTTTGGTCTTTTTTGGGGGTGGGGTTAGGGTGAAGACTTTGTTAAGAGAGTGTGTATAGGTGGGTCTGACTACAAACGCCTACACTTTTATGTGGCTCGCCTCTCTCTCTTAACGCGTGGGTGCATAGAATAAAGAAACCGAGAGAGATGGAGATCAGATGAAATGAAAGCGAGAGCGAGAGCTGAAGAGAGACACCAGGTGGGTAACAGAGATCCTGCCGGGGGAAAGCGAGCTAAGCCTGAGAAACGGGAGAAAATGATGTTTACGTCTGTGGGCCTTGCCTCCCAACGCCGCAGCTGTGCCCGCCGAGCCGGGGGTGCCGCCGTTGCTGATTTCTTCATTTGTTTGTGTGTTCTCCCACATATGGTTATCTGAGAGGCAGTGGTCAGACACAGAGGCAACGCAGTCCTGTGGTCAGCCTCTCCCAATCAGCAAGCCGCATTCAACCAGAGAGGGGGAGAGAGAGGGGGAGAGAGGGAGAGAGAGAGAGAGAGAGATAAATATAGCCCAGCCGCTGGGCTTCATCGGGAAACACTGCATGAGGTCTGGCCACACACAGAGGTGTATATACATGGTACACGCACGCACACACATACATATATGTAGCAAACACTGAACATGTACAGTGATTGGACAGAGGCTGTCAGACTGAATTACATGTAGTCAGCGGATTCACATAGTCTGGATCATATTCACTAATCACGCATGGATGCACAAACACACCAAAACACGCATACACGCACACACACACACATTGCCTGAAGGTCACCTTTGTTGGAGGCCTGGGACTTTCTGCTGAGTTGAGGGGGGGGAAATCCCCAAGTGGATGGCGAATCATAGCAGCCATTTCAATACAACAGGTCAAGGTTCACCTCCCTAAAATCCACTAGCCTTCTACTCTTACATAGAAGTATAGTAGGCCACAGTCTTCTCCGTATTGGAACATACTGTCATAAATAAGAATTTATTTTTTCTCCATGGGCAAAATAAACTGACATTTAGTTGGAATACAAAAAGTTAAGTGTTGATGTTGAATGTGCCATCTACAGGTCAGCATGCAGATAAATATATATTTCCAAAGGCCGCTATTTATGCAAAATATATTGTCAATGTATACATACGTACATAAATATATTGCAAAAAAGAAATGTATACTGTAATTGAAATATTTTTTTCAAAATCAGGGGTTCCTGACCCACAGTTGAGAAACTTTCACCCAGGGGACAAAGGGGTTTTCAATGTCACTGACTCAAACCTATATTGTACAGCTGCAAATCTGCAGTTCTGAGAGATCTGTAACAGGAAAACAGTAAAGCCATGCTTTGTCTTCTGCGGAAAACCACGTGCAGGTTTAAAGCTCCTCTGCTTGTAAACACGAGGCACAGCATGCTAACCTACTGTGTCTGCATTGTTCCTGTTAGCACAACATGGCAGACGCAAGATTCTAGTGGTTTAGAAGGCTTTACTGACAACTGACAGTTGTTGCCAAAGAAAAAAAAGCCCCTCAGCTGTTTCCTGTTTATGTCGCTGGGAAGATGTCTAGCGACAAAAACAAGGTTGAGAAACAGAATGATAAACATTAATATTTAATTGTAATTGTATTTATTGAAAGGACAGGAAATGAGAGTAATTTTGATAGGATTGATTGAGAAATAAGCCAAAGATAGAAAGTATGAATAAAAGAATGGTACAGGAGGAGTAACAAAATCATTTAAAGAAAGAAAATAACTACAACTTAAATGGTATCCTACAAAACAAAAAACCTAGAGCATTGGCAACATTAAACATTTTTATATAATACAGAAAAAGAAATAGTGAAGTAGAGGAGGAGACAGTTGAAAAATATTCTGTAAAAACAAAGCGAAACCATTTGACAGGAAGATCTGTGTGGTTATTTTGTTGTAAAGTTGTGTGACAAAAGACACACACACACACACACACACACACACACACACACACACACACTTTCAGTATGTACACCATCCAGCACATAAACAAAGAAAATAATTCAAGTATCCACAAGCGTACATAGAGACATCATAAACACACAGTCTCGGCATTGAACTTAATACTACACTGGAAGTATTAGTGTAATTGTGATTGTAATTGTAATTGTAATTATTAGTGGTGTAAGGTTACTACACCACCTGGTATTAATGGTAACAGATGTCAAGCGACTTCGGTTTCTTAAACCCAATAATATCAACCTTTTCAGGATACAAAAACCTGACGTGGCCTAACTTGTCTATGACTTCAGACCACCAATATCCTTATTTTTCACGCATACTTCCTTTGAACTCCTTATGTTTGTGATATTCAAATTCTTGCTGCTGTGGGATATGGCAGGAAAAACAAACACCAAACCGTTGTGGCCCACATACGATTGGCAGCTTGTTGACTAACAGGAGCTCACTAATTTCCCTATAGGAATTAATAGGTTACTCATTAGCCATTCACTGCTGGGCCATGACAAATACCCAACCTGGCTGTAGCCCAAATCACGCGTCACACGCACAGGTTCCGTTAAGGTAGAGCTTGTCTGACTCGTTTATTCACAGGGTCTATATGCATAGGCAGGGGCGTCAGCTGCACTGTTAAACATCCGGGGGCTGAACACAGATTCTTCGAGATGTAGCCATGTGATAGTGTGTGTTTGGCGGACCGCGACTCTCGACACTGGGCCGTCAGTGTTACCACAAGTTACCAAAAAGTTGCCGTATGCGCTCAGAACCAGTGCGGAATGCACAAATTAACGGTACATATAGTAAAGCTAACCTCACACACACATACTGTACGCGCGTGTAGTGCATAGGGCCTATGCTGGTAAATGCGGGGGTGAGGTCACGTCACGTCACGTCTCGTGAACTTCAAACAAGATGTAGCAATATTATCGCGCTCTTCGCAGTCCCGCGACACAGGCTGCGTCATGAACATTATTGCATATTCCTACAGAAAATATTTGTATTGTTATTGTTGTTGTTGAACTGCACCTAAACATTTAAAATTACATTCGGGTCTACAGTCAAAACATTCGGAAAAATGACCTGGCGACGCCGATGTGCATAGGTGTTTGACGGTTCATGTTCGTGGTCTCTTCCTCCACTTCCCCTCCTCTGCCAGCCTGCTTATAAATACAAGGGACGGGTGATTACCCCTTCCCCAAACCTGTTCGCAATCACGCCCCCAACTCCCTCTCTCTCCCACTTACAGACATCGCTAAGCCACGGCCATACCCCTACACGCTGGCGATAAATAACACACAAGGGTATTTTACAGACACACGGCCTAGTGTAGGAAAAAAGACAGGAGTGAACAGGTGTGTGTGTGTGTGTGTGTGTGTGTGTGTGTGTGTGTGTGTGTGTGCGTGTGTGTGCGTGCTACAGCTACAGCTACAGCTACAGTTACTAGGCTGTTTTTTGTTCTTTGTTAGACAGACAAAGGGGAGGGGTTGCGGGATTTCTAGATGAGGAGGAGAGGTCATTGGAGGAGGAGCCCAGGTGGAGTGTTTAGCAGGTATTATGTCTGGGTTCTAGAACAGTAGAAGAACCAAACACGGTTAACTGAAAGAGACGTGGGTGGGGGGAAAAAGCACCAGTCATTGGAGGGCTAAAGGGTGTTTATTAAAACACCTCTCCCTCCTCCCCTCCCATCATGCAGCTGTTGTGGGGTGTGGAGGTCAAGCCTGGGATATATTGTAACCTGGAATAGACTGAACCCCTAGTACGAATTCCTCCAGCACATGTGGAGTAGTTCTGCCAGGGCTGCCCCCACAAATCTATAAAAATGTGCACAAATGTACACACAGACAAGGATCCATGTATTTTGGGTACATTCTGCTAAACAGCTATAAACATTCCTATGTAAACACGTCCCACAATATCCAGAGTGCTCGCCTGGCCTATGTTACTGTCCGGGACTGTGAGCATGTGGGTAGCCAGACTAAAATCTCGAAAGCTATGAGGAAGACGCGTAGTTCCTCAATCCCCCCTCCCCAAACCCTGCATGCGTCCCATCGCATTTATTGTTAATTTCTTCCTTCTTTTTTCTCATTTATACACGCCCGGAATAATTATCTTTGCCTGTTCAGATGATATCACAACACAGCTGAGGTATTGCGACACTGAGTGCAGCAATGCTGAAAAACACAATATTTCATAAAGACTGCCCTCTCCAAACCATAAATATCACTCTCGCTCGCTCTCTCTCTCGCCCACACACACACACAACCATTTCGTTCCAAGTGCTACTTTCCCAAAACACCAAACTTCCAAGGCGCACCACATTACGTGGAACACGACGCAGCAAATTTCCGTTTGCTTGGAAATGTCAAATCCAGGCCACTATGACCAATAATGGTAGCCAGTATTGTCATTACACCAGTGGAATAAAAAATTGATTGCAACCATCTGTAAATGGATTGTCATGGAATGAGTATGGTAAAAGCACTGTATTTCATTCCATTTGTAAAATATAGACGTATAAAAGTTAAAAATAACCAATTTTAGGGCGCATAATGTCATTTTGGTGCATCCACCTCTGGTCAAAAACGACACAACAAACTCTTTAATTTGTTTTTCTCACAATTATTTCACAACAATTTCCTTGTAACAGCAAGTATATATGAATAGCAGTGAGCTCCCTCCCAGCTAATTCAAAGGGAAGCAGTAAGCCATTGTGTATGAGTATTTCAAGACAGGATTCAACCACACAATCTGTCAGGGATTTTAGGCAGACAGTAATAACATAGTATTCTACATTCACCTCTCCAGCAGTGGTTCTCAAACCGGCTTCAGAACCCCTTTCATTGTGAAACGTGATTCTTTGGAGGCTTTTTGGGACTGCACTGTCATTGAGCTAGATACATAAACTTGGCTTGACTTAAAAGTATGAAACAATGGAAGTGATTTTCGGATAAAAATACTAAACCGTTTATTATAAACGTCAGTGTGGATTTTGTTTATCAAGGTAAGGAAACTACGGAGTCGAGTGTTTGACAAGCTTGGATTTTACGATGTCTGCTCCTCCTTCCTGTGAAATCCCCTCCTGAATAAATGGCAGGCTTGCACGAGCCTCAGTCCAGATAAATAACGCTGGTGCGCCTTGGGCCGTTTGTTCCAAGGTTGGAGTATAACAAAAAGGTGGCCTGACATTTGGATTTTAACTCCTGTCTGCTTCCATTCCATTCCGTGCCTCTGCCTTTCAGGGCTAAATCTTAATGCTGGAGGCATCAAGCAGGCTGCAGCAGCAAGCTGCAACACGAAAGCGGCAGGCTTTCTGTGTATGCTTGCCCTACTTTTTGATACCATGAAATGGTATGGTTTGTAGGGAAGAGGGTATTCACCTTGGTGTGTGTGTGTGTGTGTGTGTGAGAATTTGAAATGAAATGATTTCAATTCCGTTCACTTAATCACCACCCCAAACACACACGCACACACAGAGCGTCTATTCTGTTTCTCTTTAAAAGAAAGCCTATCAACCTCTTTAAAGATGAACGGAAGCACAGCAGATCTGTACTGTGACTGACTGCTTCACCGTGTCAGTCAGTCACACGGGTCGTCTCTGGAGAGCATTAATAGCTCTGGGGGACAGGCTGAAACAGACTGGGCCTTGTGAATGATTGACAGATAAGCTGACTGAGATAGTCACACTAGTCTAGTGTTTTCATCAGCGGGCACACACACACACACACACACACACACACAC
>JAOEHI010029460.1:0-24981 GCA_025447815.1 Percopsis transmontana | reverse complement strand
CGCACCCCCCCCCGCCCCCCCCGCCGGCGCGGCCGGCGGGGGCCGCCGGCCGCCCCCCCCCCCCCGCCCTGTGGTGGGTGTGCTTCACTGGTGTAACTTGGTGGGAAAAGCTGTTAAAAATGCTCAAGGTGAATAGCGGTGCCTGCTTGTTGACACAAACACAGCAAGCTAATGTGAAGCTAAGAGCGTTTGGATGAATTACCGAGATAAATGTCAGTCCTTCTGGGCTTGATAATGTGTTTGTTTGTTACTTGGTGTGTGTTGTTTCACACGTCTGTATAAAAATGTTTGGCTATCATACATCCCATATTTGTCATTCAGCACTGACACCCACAAACACGCGTCTACACCCCAACCCCCCACTCTGCCACGAGTGAAGGGAAGCAGGGAAAAGAGGAGAGGGGAGAGAAATAGTAAGGTAGAGGAGATGTGATGTGACACGATTTACAATGAGATCATTAACCTTGAGGAACGACCTGGCCTCCGCACCATAAACACACACTTGCATGGACACCGTGACACACACACAGACACACACACACACACGGTAGATATTCACACAGACCAGTGGTTCTCAAGCGGTGGGCTGGGACCACTCGAGAAGTCAGAAGATCCATCACCAATAGCACCAGCTATTTCGGTCCCATCTCTCATAGGCAACCATGTGTATGCATGTATTTATAACTCATGACTGGACATTGAGGAATGTGCCATCACCATGAGCAGACTGATGCATTAGATATAAATTACCACAATAACAAAAATTCATCACACAATCCATTTATTTTATAATATCAAACCCATTCTACTACAAATCTTTTAGGTATTTTAATTATGAATGTATGAAGACAAGAGATTTAAAGTTCCCCTTCAACAAATTAAGAGTAGTAAAATGATAACCATTCAGCTGGCACAAAAGTGGACTAGAGATTAAAAATAACTGTCAAAAGTGCATCAAAAAAAGTCCTCTCTCTCTCAATTACTTTACTTTACTAAAACTCATTTGTAGATTAAAATAGACCGATTGCTTTAAAAAGCATTTTGGCAATATATTACTGATTTAGACTGTTCTGTAAAGGTCATTTGGATTTTACTTATATTCCCTCTTGTGCCAGTTAAATGTTAAATGGCTTTACAAATATTGGGAGTGTCATTTGGAATTCTCTGTAAGCAGCAATACAGTGTCTGTGCCTGACAACTGGTAATCTCAACACCAAATCACAAAAGATATGTACACTTTAGAGAAACAACTTCCATTTGTATCAGCTTATTTGTTGTACATACACATATCTTCATATATACTGTATGTATAGTGTTTTCTTATAAAATTAGTTTTAAGTCTACAGATGAAGGTCTTTAGACATAAAGGACCTCTTGATACATGCTCACGTGGAGAGAGCTGTTATATTTCTGCCCCACGTTGTACTTGTATCAAGCATGGCCATGTTTAATGAAAGCTTTCTCTTTTTATTTTAGGGGTTACGTCAGAAAACCCCTATTTGCATGTGTTCACATGCATAGATGTTGTGCCAACATTGTGTCAAGGGAGGCCTCTTAACCTCTGATGCATGTTTTATAGACAATCCAAACTGGCTGCCACTGCAGATGCTGTACCTTTGTACTTCCCATTTATGCATATCTCTCTACGAGTTTTAGATATGACAACCCAATTTCTAAAGAAAGGCTCTCAGCTAGTAACAGTTTTTCTTCCACCTGAAAGTGTGCAAGCCAGAGCAAAACTTGACTTTCCAACTAATTCCTCTTGTGGATGGAGTGCAGATATACCTTGACTTCTACAATGGCTGAATCTGTTGTGGTTGAAATTTGCCCTCATATTATGTCTATTAAAACTTTACTAAAATACCTCTAAATAAAGAATAAAACCCTTTTGCATATTTGGCATCACTAATGCTACATCCAACTTCTACGGCCCAGCTGGGACAGTAGTGCATGTTCAAGAAACAATGTCACTTCTCATCGCCTGGTGTTTAGAGAGCTTCTTCCTGCTCACACCAGACATGATATCACACAAATAGTGTTTCACCTTCCTCTGCTGTAGTAGTAATGCATGCCTGATATGTTATGATATTCAGGAAAGCAACAGAGGTTCTTACATGATACACAGTACTGCATGCTGTTCGTTATCTAACAAAAGGCAACAAAAGGGGGATCTCACGGACGCTGTCCTGAGAGATTGTGGAGGAATTAAGACCTTACACATTGCCGTGTCTTCCTCCCTGTGTAGTTCAGAGACAATCACTTCCATCGTAGACGACAGGGCTCTCTAGGGTTAGATGATACAGCACTTTCTTGGAAATAAACCTGAATGAGACAGGGTGGATTTTCATGGTCTTCATGTATAGACAGCCTATGGCTGGGTTCAGACTACACAACATCAGGCTGATAAAGGGCTGTCTTGACAGTTTGTGAGGCGTCGTGAGCACCTGGGAAGCAGTCCGACACAAAGAATGGCATGAAATGTTTTGCCATTCTCTCGCCTAGTATAAGGCTTGACAACTACTGTGACACTTTCCTTGACAGTGACAGAATGTGCTCCAGCACGCATATGTAAACATGCAAACAGAAAGAGGTATAATTACAATGAGGTCCTTTTATTTTCAAATGCGGTTTGTGCAGCCCGCCTGGTGGAACAACCAAATTGAGGAACGTTCCGGTCTGCAGCTCCTCCCCGATCCCCCTGAACGTATACAAGCATGTCATGAAAGACTTGCGCTATAATTCGGTCGGGGTCCAACATATAGTGTCACCCGACCATGACACGGCAAAGATTTATGCCGGTATGATCACATAATATGACATATTGACCACCGTGAAAGACAAAGATACTGTGTGAGTCTGAACCTGGCCTAAAGACTGGAGGGTTTAGCAGTTATCTATAATAGAACGCCAACGCGTGACAGAGGAACTGACCTGGAGAAAGAGTTGTCAAAGACGAGTGTGTACTCTCCAGGGTTCCTGACCTTCATCTCTCCCCGGATAGTTTCCTTGTGGGCATTACAGCGAGTCAGAGGGATCAGGACCTGGAGGAAGGATGGAGATCGTACAGTACGTACGTAATCGCAGCCCACTACATGTAATTCGGTATGCAGAGAACGAGAGAGTGCAAAGCGGTGAAAAGGGCCAGTTGCGGCCCTCAGCTGGCCCTTGGGAGGCTCCTGTGCCATGTCTTACTTTAGCCTGCTCCAGCGGAGTCTCTGTGTTCTCCCTATAGACCACACTGAAGGCGATGCTCTTGGGTTCAGACGTGAACACCCAGGTGACGGTGGGACCAGGGTGGCCCACGGTGATGGGGATCATACTATAGCAGCTGGACTTAATGAAGAGCTCCCGAGAGACGTCACCGAACCCTGAGATATCATCCACCGTGAAGGGGACAGAGAGCCTGCAACAGATGGCAAATAAATAGTAATATGCAATTACATAATAACACTAGATTGCGTTGTTAGTGATGTCTGTAGATCAAATACGTAGTACGTAGCTTACGAAAGAAAAGGAAAAAAATAAGTTGCCCCTTGATATGTCGCATGTTAGAGAAGTTCTACAGATGGAAATGGATCGGTTCTATACATCACCTTCCGTTTACAGCTATTCGCGGCCTACCCACAAACATCCATGCCATCACACTGTATTCTAAGACTGTGTTGGCTATACTCACGTCAGTTCTCCAGTCTTGAGCAGACAGATCTCAGCATCCTGTAGTGAGGTGCTGAGGTCCTCAGTGTCCTCTGAGGTTGTGTCTCTTGTTTTGACAGAGCCAAAAGAAAACATATGTAAACAAATCTACTTCATTCTCTCGGAAGACATAATATGGAAGTAAACCGTGGCAAAGCATATTCAGCTCCAATAATAATATCACAGTGTTATTAAGCCAACATAATCATTTATGTGGGTAAATAAACATCTTAGCTTGGGCCACTCTGCGAGTGACTTATTCTTGAGCAAGGTTAGGTAACCTAAGCATCCATAAAGATGCTTAGCCTTTCCCTGACTTGAGTGTCACAGCACCTCAGCTTATGGACACGTGTTCCGTACTCACGACTGTGCTGCCCCCTCCTGTCCGTGTTCTGTAGAGCAGGCGGTGGAGAAGGAGAGTGAGTCACTCACGACACTCACTTCTTCTTCTGTAATTATGTCAAACACACCATCGTCCGGCTTGATGCCATCTTCTACTCCTGAAAGACACGCATTACCAGTTTGTTGTGCATTCACTGTTTCAGCGTTCTCTTTTACATTTACGAGTTACAAGGAAGTTCATTCCTTGGTGTTTGAGCAGATCGTAATGTACGATTGGCTTGATGTGTTTATCCTACATCCCCGCACCTGCTCTGCTGACGAGGCCCCTGCCAGGCTGAGACAGGGGGCTGAAGGGCGCGTTCGGTGTGCTGGCCGTGTCCTCCAGGGGGTGGCGCTCTACCACTGCACTGTGCTGGGCATAGCAGTCCCTGCAGCAGTGCTCCCTGCTGCCGCCCTGCAGGGTGCTGACGGTGGTGCTGCAGCAGTAGTAGCAGAAGGGACGCCCACACAGCCTGCGAACGGACATGACAGGGTTTGGCTGGTGTTCAGAGCAGCTCAGTGTTGTTGTGGGATGTAGAGTATTAGAACGTCTCCATTTCTATCCCCATCTGTGGTATGCATTCTGTCGTGTACCCACTACCACTGCATTTTTATAACATTTTTAACAATGATTAATTAAACAAAGATTAATTAAAATTGGCTACAGTCGAGTACAATCATCTGTTGCTTGTCCGAGATTTGTCACGCCAGTCAAAACTAGGCCCACAGTGATATCTGCAGGGTCATCCACGGCATATTACACGATGATTAACCTGCATTACACACACACGCGCGATTAAGTCGGACCTGCATTTGTACTTGCGGAGCATCCAGCTGAACTGACTGTGACAGCCGAGGCAATAGTTGACGTCCCTCTCTGTCTCCTCCTCCCGCAGCTTCTGCTCAAACTCCAGCGCATCGGACTTCTGCCACAGTTCATCTTTCTCCCTGTGGGGGGGTCACCCATTATATACATCCATAATCACAGCGTGCGACGGTTTGTACACAGAAGTTAAAAAGCTCCCTTTTTAACACAAGGCCAGCAGCTCTCTTTGACACAGTGACCCCTCCCCCCCATCCCTGTACCTGATAAGTTCTATGAGTCGTTCCTCCAGGTTGATCTTGGTGCGATACAGGTCGTCTAGCTCAGCAGCTGTCTTGAGGGCAAAGCTCTGTTTGTCCTGCGCGGCTCTCCGTAGACTCTCGCTCATCTCCTGACAGGCAAGCTCAGCCACTGCCAGGCTCTCCTTAGTCCTTGACAATACAGGTAATAAAAATTACAAAAATCACATTCATTTTAATATGGTGTGTGAGCTGAAACACATGGGGACATATGGCTCAAATCTTAACACGGGATTAGACAACTATTTAAATGTGGTCCAAATAGAATTCAATATTTTACCTTGAGAAATTCTCTTTAAGCGAGTTCAGTTCCTTTTCTTTAAGCTGGATGAGAGCCTCAGACTGGGCTATCTGGAGGCTTTGCTCCTCAACCTGTTGGCAGGAGCTCCGATTTTCAACCTGAAAACAGAAGCAAAGCAAAGATCTTTAGTTTATAAATGAACAACATGTGACCCAAGATGAAGTGTGTGGAAAGTGCTGCTTTCTGTGGTATGACTATTTAGGAGTTCTCTCACCTCAAGCTGTTTGACCTTGCCTTCCAGAGTCACCACCTTCTGCTGTTCAGCTTCCAACTGCGAACTCGCTTCCTGCAGCTTGTTGTTTACACACTAGATGAAAATAGGCAATAATGTGTTATAATTTGGTATTTCGAAACAGACATGCCGTGGAGAGTCCTTGGGTTGGGTCACGTATTCTGCACATACAGTAGCTATGCTGAATCAAATATATCAGCACTTATTTCAAGTACTGAATAGGAATAGAAAAACAGTAAAGACAAGGATTTTAGTAATTAAATATTACAATCTAGCATATTAATATTCAGTATTGTAAGTATGACTCACCTGTATTTGGCTGTCGTGAATCATGGATTGGCTGCTGAGCTGGAAACAAATCACCTGGATCTCCTCCTGGCTGGTCTCCTGCAGGGTCCTAGCCTCTTCTTGGGCCTTTTCCAGCATCACCTGTAGCTCCTGCAAGGCTTTGGCTGATGACAGACCCCCTCCTGCAGACAGCTGCTCTAGGAGTTGCTGGTTCTCCTGACGCAGCTCAACCATGCTGGAATTCAGCCTCTCAGCCTCCACGGCCGCCCCTTCCTCTAGTTCTTGCAGCTTTGTTGAAAGCTCTTCCCAGCGTAGACGTGCCTCTTCATTCTCAGCGGTTAGCATACACACATGTACTCCAAGTTCAGCTGTTTCAGTGTTGGCTCTATAGAGAGCCTCCCTGGATTCACTGTTCTCCAAGGACAAGGCGTCGTAACGCTGCTTAAGGCTGTGAAGCTCCTCTCTAGAGGCTGTCACCTCTGCAGCCAGACTCACACGAACATCAGCCTCACATTCACGGTCGCGGCTAAGTGCCTCCTCTCTCTCCCGGGAATGGAGGATTTCGTCTACATGCCGGTGGTTTAGCTCCTCCACCTGGACCTTGACTTGTTCAGCCAAGTCACGGAGGTCCTCTCTGGAGGCCTCTGTCACCTCCTGGAGCGTCTGGACTTTCATCATATCCTCTGCTACAACCAAGAGCCGGGACCTTTGCTCTACCACCTCCTCCTGTAGACTCATCCCCCTTAGGTTATGTTGCTGCTGAGCCTCAGCTATAACTGGTCTGGACACTGTGTCTTTATCTTCCATAGAAGAAGATTGATGCCTGTCATAAAACGCCTGCATCTTTTCAGTGCTTTCTGCATCACTCTTTTCATTATCCAGCCACTTGGGCTTGCTCTCCTGCTCCTCTGCCCTAGACTGCAAAAAGTCACATTTATTACTCTGGTCTTGGAGTGTTGCCTCAGTTCCCTGAAGCTTTTCCTGCAATACAGATTGACTTTTTTGGGATACAATGAGGTTATTGTCCAACTCAGTAGCTTTAGCCTTGAGCGAGTTCAGTTCTTCTTTGGCTGTGGCCAACTGTTTCTTTAATGATAACTGGACATTCATAAGCTCCCCATTCTCATGCTCTAGCCTCTTCAATCGAGCATCAGATGTTTCCTTTTGCAGGAGGGCCTTCTGGACAATAGCTGCCCTGCTCTCAGCTAGCTCCCTAGTGCTCTCCTCACTTCTCTTGACAGTCTGGACTAGCTTAGCATTTAGCTCAATTAGACTGGTGCATTGGGCTTTGTAGTCCTCAAGCCTCTTAGACTGATCAAAGGCAGAAATCGGATTTCCAGCCACACCAGTACTTAGACTTTGTTTCTCCACATCTACCTTCTCCAACTGCTCCTCTAGATGCCTGATTTTTTCTGAGCTTTTGGCTAGCTCTTTATCTCTGGTTTTAAGATGTTCTCTTAACTCCTGGAGCTGGCTATCTAGCACCAGCTTCTGGCTTCCACTGGTGCTACACCTCTGCTGTATCTCCTCCCTCTCTTCTAGCAGTCTTTTCTTCAGTTCCTCCGCCTGCCGCTCGCGGCTCTCCAGTGAGGCTTGCAGATTCTGCAGCTGGGCTCTCAAGTTCCCCGTCTCTTTCTCTTTTAAAGTCAGTGCCCCTTGTATTCGACCCACGGCACCGTGAAGGTCCTCCAAGCGTTTAAGTGCTTCTTCCCGTTCTTTCCCCGCGACAGACTTCATTTCATTTAGTTTCTCCTGAGATGTTCTCACCTCTTCTTCCCTGCATTTTAGTTCCTGGGAAAGGAGCTCAGAATGCCTTGCTCTATCCTCGGCCTCTCGCTTAGCTGCCAATCTCTCCTCCTCCGCAGTCTTGAGATTATCCAAAAGCTCCTGGATCTTCCACGCCGAATCACAGTAGCTGGCTGTCTGCTGTCCTTTTTCATTTAGAGCCCCATCTAACTTGAAGAGGAGCTCCATGTTTTTGTTCTCAGCAGCAGTCAGTCTGTCTTGAAGTTCATGGTTTATTGCCTCCCTACTAGTCTGAAGATGATTTGCACCTTCCTGATTAACTGCCTCCAGGTTATTCCATGTACCAGAAACTGGAAATTGAGCAGTGGTTTTCTGGGCAACTAATAACTGGCCTTGAAGGTCTTTAACCACAACTTTTAGCTCAGCAGCCTCTTCACTTAATTCCTTGACCCTTGCCAGAAGCTCCTGCTGTCTGAGATCCGACTGATCAAGTTCAATGCGCAGGTCCTCGGCAATGCTGCAGGGGGAGGGTTCCCCAAGTTCAACCAGACTGTGGCCCAGGTCGGGTATAGGGAGAAACTCCTGCGCCTGATCGGAGCATGGAACAACACAGCTGTGGTCAATTATTTCAAAATACACCATAAATGAATCCTTCTAATCTGTGGCAGTTCGCAGTCGGGAGGGGTCTGCTGATACATCTGAGGGTCCACCATACAGTAGGAGTGTACTCGAAAGGGGGGCAGTAAAAAATACAGTATTGGTGTTGTACCTGTGAGTGTGAATAGCTGCTAACCAGGCTGTTTACACTGGAGCAGCGACTGGGAGGCTTCCAAAGAAACGATGGCAGACTGGATCCTAATGTTCTCCTACAGCGCCAAAAGACAGGACACACATTAAGGGATAACAATTTAGACCTGGACCTCCTTTCCCCATAATCTCTTACATCACTGCTTAGTTCCTGTTGCTAGACCAACTCCACAGCATCCACCTGTGGGCTCTGGTTTGTCCCTCATCTCATCTGTTAAAAGTGCGTTACTTACTAAAATATTGTGCCAGATTAAGAGTGCAGATATCGGCTCACAGGTTTTGACAAATTGCATATACAGATCGTTTCATAACTCCTGGTACAATTATTTTCTACAGTATCTTTGTTTGGCAGTATAAAGGAAAACCTCACCTTCCTAAACAAACGTCAAATTATAATTGAGGTGGTCACCTCGCAAAAGTTGGCCAATCCGCATCAAGGTCATGACCCCTCGCAGCCAGGTCAAATTGGATTTGATTGAGCTCATACAGATGGTTGACAATATCAGTGGTGAGGTAAGACTTGAGGAAGGGACTGCGGGCGTAATACCAGTCACTGTATGGAGAGAATAAAGTCAAACACACAACATAACTTAAATAGGCAGACAGTTCAAGCTGTACTACAGCTTCTGACATAGTTCTATTTTTCTGTCGCTCTCTGCTGTGTTTTTGGTTTGCCTTTAAAAAAAAAAAAAAAAGGGTGACCAGCATTAAGTCAAACACAAGAGCAGTTGGACACGAAAAACAGAAACCCGAAGAAGGGGAAGGGAGCTCAGGCAGTTACACTTCCTTTAAATAATTTCTCTGAAAAGAGAACAGGTTAGTTATTAAAGGAAGTAAATCATGCAAGTCTCGTCTTGGTGCGTGGGTGCCCGAGTGTGGTTCTCACCTTGTAACCTTCTGATTAATGAGACACTGCTGCAGTGTGTCTGCAAGACGCTGGTGAACCAGCGAGTAGCGGATGAAGGCCCTTCCTTTACCTAGAGATGTCTTCAACTGAACCCACAAACACACACATGAACTTAATAAGAAATAAACATGGGTTATAGATAAAAAACATCTCACAAGATGTTATGGTCACAGTAAAGTTGTGTAACGTCGCACTAGCAAGGCAAGTTACGTAGCAGAGCAGAACACTATTACATACATTTAGTTAATATAGGCAATTCCCAGCTGAGGCTGTGATAAAGAAAGTACCCTGCACAGACTTCTTTCTTTGTGTGTGTTGCAGCCCCTGGTTGGGCTAAAGCTGATGTGCATGTGTTGTGAAGGATTACCTCAGGGATAGACTTAACAAAGCGAATGCCATCGTTGGCTCCCTTAACTTTAGCCAGGCAGTCACAGAAGTAATCCCAGTAGTCTTTCCTCTGACCAAGAAAGGTTGTCTTTTCTTTCTGGTCAAACTGTGTGAAAAAAAACACACATTTGGACATTTAAAGCCGATGGAAGTGCAGAATATAAATTGCTTTAAAATTGGTTTAAGTTGCATCGCTTAAGACACATGAACAAAAGAATGTTGTACATCTTTTATTATTATGGGGCAGGCTAGACTACTGCTCTGGGAGTTTAGCTCCCAGCTAAAAAGGTCCTGGGTTCGATCCCCAACATCCTTTATCAAGAACAACTATGTGCTCCCGAATAGGCTTAATTAAGACTTAATTTTACTCAATGCGACTTGCTTAGGAGACAACAAATAAAGTGTCAACTAAATTACATAATTGTATTATTAGGTGGTGCTTTAGACTTTACCTGAAGCAGGTACTCTAGTTTGTAGGAGAACTTGTGTAGATTGTAACTGTCGTCTGTTATAGGTTCACCGCAGTCTTTATGTTCTTTACTCAACTCTAACACGGCGTCTAAACAGAAAAATACAGTATATACATTATATTTACACATACTGCTTTTTTCGAGTACATTGACATGTTAAATCCAGCATCGGGTATTTAATAAAGCAATAAAGTACAGCGAGTCGTTCTTAGAAAGCAATGGTGATACACCAAGAAATTACACCAACAAATTGCATAACCCTGAACGGTCTGTTTCAGTGCTTGTCGCATGCAGTTGGCTGTGGAAATGAGTTTGCATTTTTTAATCTACAGAGAATGTGCGAATAAGGTTAACGTAGTGTGATCTGGTTTGTTGTCTTCACACATGAAGTGTTAAGTAACAATACGTTGGCTTTAAAAAAAAAAAAAAATAACATAATTGCATTTGGAGTATGTCTATATGTATGTGTATAAACAGATCCATTACCACGCAAGTCTCTAATTATCCTCTGTAGCTGATTCTCCCCTACAGATGTGGAAGCCATTCTGTGTTTGGGTTCTGCGGTCCCAAATCCTGTGTAGGAACAAAATAAATACTATAGATATAAAACATTCAGAGTATTTTCAGACACCCATGATCTTAAAAGAAATCTAAACTTGACAGCCTGTCCTTATTCATAATATGTTTATAATTTATTAATAATCTGCATTATTTGTAAATAAGTACATTTTGAGATATCTATCTGGCACCAAGACATTAACAGTCCAGTAAATTGCGAGGTGGCGCTTTCGACGGTGGACTGGTGTCAGCTACCAAGCCCCATACGCAGCAGGGGGCGCTACACTGTGTTGTGACTAATTCCTCCTGTGAACATCATTAACATTTTCTGTGACTTGTGCCACAGTAGCCCTTCTGTTGGTTCGGACCAGACGGGATAACCTTCGGTGCCCTCTTGTATCGATGAGCCTTGGACGCCCAACAACCTGACACCTGTTTATGGTTTGTCCCTACTCGGACCACTGTGGGTAGGTACTCTCCACTGCTGACCAAGGTGACCCCACAAGCCTTGCCGTTTCAGAGATGCTCTGGCCATAACAATTTGGCCCTTGTCGAAGTCGCTCAGGTCTTTACTCCTGCATCTACAGGTCAACAGGTTGACTCTGAGAACTGACAGTTGGCTTACCATCTAATACATCCCAGACCTTCACAAGTGCCCTTGTTTAGGAGATAATCAATGTTATTTGCTTTACCTGAATGAGTGGTCATAATGTTTTGGCTCATCAGTGTATATATGTAGGCCTATGTGTGTACTGTATATATACACACACATACAGTAGCCTACATACAGTAGCCTACGGACATACATAAAGTACATATACAGTACATACATATAGACACATACTGATTAGATTACATACACAAGATTATTAGAACTAGCAAGTATTTCAGATAACGCAAAACATTTACAACATGTATCTATTCTAGACAGGTGCATATTGGCAATAACACCCAGACGGACAGTGTCAACAAAGTAGCAGTTTGCACAACCTCGCGTCTGGGGGATTCCCTCCGATGTAAGGGGCCGTTTATTGACTCCGATTTGTCCCCGATCATATGTAAAAATGTGCTCGAACATTGCGCTGTACAAGACCAAATGATTTATGTACAGCTTACGATTGACTAAAGCAGGCGCATTCGAAGTATTACATTTTCCGCCTTTGCTCTTATTTTGTGTTATCGTGTTACAAAGGACTGCACGTTGTTGGTAAATAAAGATATTCACACTCAAATTAAATAAGAAATTAAAATACTGACGTACTCGATGGGCAAAAGGTTCCCGACAATCCAGTTTGTTATGCAGTAAGTCTGGAAACTTGCTATCCTGAGGGCGGGCACTATTGATGATTGACAACCAGAGTGGCTGTCCAAACACGTGCATCTGCCTTACGAATCTGCTACCTCGGGTTCCTAGTTTGGTTGAGCAACACAAGCAAGATTAAAATATTTAAGATTCCAAGATTTATTTGTCACACGCTCATAGTACAAGTGCAAATGTGCAGTGAAATGTCTTTTAGATACTTCAAACAGACAAAATAGTACAAATAAAAATAAATTATAGAATTAACAAAATGTAATATACAGAAATATTTAAGTGAAATATGCATTTGTAGGCCTATATATATATATACACACACACACAAGGTTAATATGTCTATATATGTTCAAACATAATTACTGACTGTACAAATATATAATCATATACATACACATACTGGATTTGGATGTGTATCAGATGTGAACAGGTGAGGATATAGGGGGACAGGATAGTCTAGTTGTCTAGGTGTTGGACTCCCAGCCAGAAGGTTGTCTGTTCCAACCCCAGAGTTGACCTATCTGTAAGCATCCTTGAGCAAGATGCCTAACCCCTACCTGCCCCATGTAATAGCACCATGTAATTGTAAGTGGATAAAAGCATCTGCTAAAATGACCTAATTGTAATTATGTAGGGTTCAGAAGCCTGACGGCTTGGGGGAAGAAGCTCATCCTCCTCCTCTCATTCCGCTTTAGAAGGGAGACAGGTGATTAGCAATGACCCACACCTGCTCCCAATCCCCAAGTCCCATGAAACCACACCTCCCCACAGTCTGTCCCACACACAGACAGAGCTAAAATACACAAATGTGTGTTAAATGTTTCTGTAAAACAAAAATGAAATCTCAAATTGATTATCCATTTTTCTGCCATTTTCTGCCATCAACTTTCACAGATATATACACTGTAGCCACTGTTAAGGCTCAGAAAATGATAAATTAGATGTAGACAAATAAGGAGTGGTGAGGGGTGGTCTGCCACTTGTTTAAAGTCTCAGTTCACCTTTGTGTTTAACTACTGTATTCAGTGACGCACACAGAGAGAGTATTTTTGTTCCCATTGCATTGCATCCACACCTGGAATTCTTCTCAGCTTCACAGGGGAAAATAAAATTCCTTTAAGGTATGGAGATTCATCTGTAAAATACACTCACTTTTACAATGAAACATTACCTGTGCAGTTTCATTATGTTCATTAACTGTATTATCAGCAATATTATTATTATTATTATTATTATTTTTATTATGATTATTTGTATTTTTTTTATTTCTTTCAGCATTATCAGTATTCTTAATATTTTCTCTTCATGAAGGATAATGGCTGCAAATGAACAACCTACAACAGATTACTATACAGATGACAAGGATATTGTGAATGAAGTCTGTATGAAGGAAGACATATCTCATTTTGTATCTATCTTCAATCCAGTGTTGTTCTCGTTTGTGGTGGTCCTAAGTCTGTTAGGTAACATATTGGTCATAGTGATTCTAGTCCGGTATGAGAATCTCAAAGCTCTCTCCAATGCGTTCATTCTGAACTTGGCAGTGTCGGATCTCGTCTTCACTGTTGGTCTACCTTTCTGGTCCTACTACTACATGCATGGGTGGACCTTTGGTGAAACTGCCTGTCGAATAGTCTGCTTTGTCTTCAATGTGGGCTTCTACAGCAGTGGCATCCTCCTGATTATGATGACAGTTCATCGTTACGTGGCTGTGCTGAGTCCACTGTCTGCCATTGTGTCCTCCAAGGGTCCATACACCATCCTGGTATCTGTGATTATTTGGGTTCTGAGTACTTTAGCAGCTATTCCAGCACTGATCTTCACCAGGGTTGAGGATCACTATTGTGGCTATGAAAGTACTTATTGGAAATTATGGGATTCCTACCAGCAAAACATTCTCTTTCTGGTGACCATGGTGATTTTTGTTTTTTGTTATGTGCAGATATTGTGCAGACTATTACGCCCTCCTAGCCAGAGAAGGAGAAACAAAACATTAAAGCTAATCTTCACACTTGTTGTTGTTTTCTTTGTGGGCTGGGCACCGTATAATATAGTTATTTTTCTGATGTCCTTATCTTTACGGAATCCAACAGGTGGTGACTCGAATAGTGTAAATCTCTATTGTGAAAACTACATCAAACAACTGGACTACGCTTTTATCATCTGCCGACTTGTTGCTTTCTCCCATTGTTGCCTTAACCCTGTTTTTTATGTGTTTGTCGGGGTTAAATTTAAAAACCACCTCCGAAAAATGTTAAAGGGTTGGGGCCAGAGGAGAAATAGCTCTCCCAGAAACCCCCGGCTCACAATAACATCCCTGACTAGCGGTGAGGAATTCTCACTGTAACTGATATACCCAGATTGAATACAGACAGGATTTTTGTGTAAAATTCCTCTGCCCCCTTTGCATAGGTGTGCAGTGTTGTCAAATGTCAAATTGTCTTTTATGCAGTTATCATGTCCTTAAAGTAATACATTTAAAATGTTATTAATAGAATAATTAAAATTTAAAATAGTTAAAGTTCTGATTTAGTTTGCATAGTCAAAAATTATTTGTATAGCCTATAGGTGCATTTTATAGTATGTTTTGAATATGCTGTATAGTGTATTTTGTAATTTCTTCTTTGCGTAATTAAATGCTTACACTAAATATAATGTTTGAATTATTTTGTGAATGATTGCTATTCACAAATAGTTTTTATTGTTTCTTGTATTGTTTCATCTTGTTTCGGTGACAATGATTTATTCATTGATGTATTTTTTATTTGAAACATGAGTTCATCATTTTGAGTGAGTTACTGTATTAGAAAAACTGTCAAAGTGCACTTCGTGAGTAAATAACCTACAGTGGTGTTTCAAAACATAAACAATGAGTTAGGGCACAACATTTAAGAGTTCAGGGGGGTGTAATAATGCTAATGGATATTTGAAATTCAATAAAACAAAAGCTGTTCAGCATCTCACTCTATCCCTCATTCTTTTCATTTCCCAGAAGTTCTCATTTCTCATAAATGCAATTCAAGAACTGGGCTGGTTCTGCAAATTAAGATAAAAGGAAAAAGGGAAGATTGGTTTAACTTTGCTCTGGAGACGTGGTCAGTGTTATTTCTACATCTTAGTTTCTCCAGGGTAAGTTGTTCATTGAATCGTCTTAGATATTTGCAAACCAATTACTAATACTGTATTTGTTTTGAAAATTATTTGCAAAAGATTTTAAATTATACAGACAGAACAAAGAGTTGAATTGCTTTTAATTAATTTTCAACTATAATTATCCCTGATCAGTGGTTCTAAAACTGAACACTTAAATCAAATATTTTAACATGTTATTGTGTTAATGTTTCATAGAATGGCACAAATGGAGTTGGATCATTATCCAGATGGTATTTTTGATGACTGCAATGGCACAGTAAATGACTGTGATGACAACACTGAATATCTTTGTGATGAGGGGATCAACTTCAGCTCCATAAGTGCTGGGTTGTTCCTTGTCATCTTCGTCTTCAGTGTTGCAGGAAACCTCCTCGTCCTGTGTGTCCTTATCTTTAATGAGAAGCTCAAAAAGGTCACCAACATATTTGTTCTCAATCTGGTCTGCTCGGATTTATTGTTTGCTTTCACCCTCCCATTCTATGCTGTCTACGAGATTTCTCATTGGGTCTTTGGTAACTTTTGGTGTAAGTTCCTTACTGGGATTTACTTTACTGGTGTGTACACTAGCATCATATTCCTGACCGCCATGACAGTGGATCGTTTTGTCATTGTAGTTGTGCAGAAACAACGCCAATGCAACAACATTAAGAGGCGGATGTTCGCAACGGGATCCTGCTTATCCGCCTGGGTCATCAGCATTGCTGCGTCAGTGAACGATGCTATTATTTCAAAAGTGGAAAACCCCAGTGAAGGTATCTACACCTGTGAAGCTTCCACAAGCAGCCCTGAGAGCCTTGTGGTGGGCTATTACCTCCAGGTGGCACTGCTATTCCTCCTCCCATTTGCTGTCATCGTTTTCTGTTACTCTGCAATACTCAGGCTGGTCCTGCGAGGCGTAACCAGGAATTACAGGACCGCTCTGTTTGTGTTCTACATCATCCTTGCCTTTTTTGTGTGCTGGGCGCCATACAACACATTGATCTTTGTCCTGAGTCTATACACACCACAAAGCTGTAATGAAATCAAAAACCTGTTTCTTAGTTATGAAATTTGTCGGCTATTAGCTTATTGTCATTGCTGTATGAACCCTGTTCTCTATATGCTGTCAAAGAAGTTCCGAAAAAATTTGCTTCATGTCCTCTGCCGTACAAATGTCCAGAGGGAAGACAGAGAAAGAGACAATAACCATTGTAGCAGGCTTACTTTGATGCTAAGGATGTGAAAATAAAGGGTAATATACAGTTATAAGCTATACAGCAAACATTTTAACTTTTGGTCTTTTACAGCTGTATCCCCTGACCCTTTACTCGTTGGTGACGTCAAACGTGATATTTGTAGTTGTGGGTAGTTGTTGTTTGTAGTTGTAGGTAGTATTCAGGAATAATTGTGAATAAGGACAATACATTTTTTTGTGTTATATTATTTTCTGTGTATTATAGGTCTATTGTATTGCATTGTATTGTTGTCTTTTGCATTTATCTGCTCATCATGTTTCCTGCCTAGGAATTACAGATGTATAATAGCTATATTTCCTTGTGAAATTCTTATAAAGTAATTGTGTAATAAGCTAAAGTAAAAGTTTAGCTTCCAACATCACATAATTAAAAAAATAAATAGCAGTATATCTACAAAGGTCTCTATGGTTAACTGTATATACATATTATTTTTCTGTGTTACAGTTGATTATCATCCAAATGTGGAAAATGGATCACTGAATGGCGGTCAATGGGGATATGGTGTCTAGCTACCCTTTCTTTATACTGTAGTAATTCCATAGCTACACAGAGATGTATTATGGTTTATGAAAGCTTAAATGACTCTCCATTGAAATGCATAAGCCCACTGAGAAGTAATAAATAAAGTAATAAAGTCTCTGAATACTAGGCTGTGAGGTATACTGTAAATAGTTAGTAACAAAAACACTGAAACCAGTTGCAGGAAATGATCAATGTGGTTTTTGGGATTTTCTGTGCAATAAACATCCAAACAACACCATAGAACAGACACAAACAAGTTTATAAAAAAGGAAATAGCTCTATACCACAATGTTGAAAGTGAGATTGGAAACCGAGACAACATTGCTTGAGTTAAGTTGCTAACCTTACCCCTTGCCCTGGTGTGTGATATTTCTTATTATAGCTGTTAAAAACAGTTACAATTATTTCTAATGCCAGTATGTCACTACTATTTACTCCTCCTCCTAGTTTTACTAGGTTCACATCATTCTCTCCTTCTGCCCCTATATAATGTTTCAAATGTGAACAGTATACTATACAGAGGCTGGGAGGTAATTTGAGGTTCTGGGGGTGCACTCAAGGACTACTCATTCACTGTACAAAGCAAAGTTAAATAGATCCATGAATAATACCCCCAAAATACTGTTATATATAATACATTTCTGTATTACAGTTTCTTTTTGCAGAATGACGGCATTCTAATTACAGTAGATTATTTAAAATGAACAGTTTTAATGTTGGTAAAATGTTTCTCAAACGATTACTTTATTAATTCATTCATTCATTGTATTTATTTACTACAGTGCAGTCATATTACCTTAATTCCATTACATGTCAGTGCACTTGCGTTGAACATTGTTGAGTAGTGCGGCCCTGGCTCTGCGGGGGGTCCAGGGGATTGGATGGGGGAATATTTTAGTGGGCCATTGATACAGCACTATCTGTCTCTGGGGGTAGATTAAGCTTAATTAACTAAACCATCCAGCACGCTTGGATGATAGGATACATGTCAAGGGCAGAGCAGTCACGGCTGTGACTTACCTACAAACACGCAAACACACACATAGTTACACATTGGGACAGCAATTTGTAGGTTGTGTGTGCCTGCGTGTGCGTATGTGTGTGTGTGTGTGTGTGTGTGTGTGTGTGTGTGTGTGTGTGTGTGTGTGTGCTTAATTGCAATTATTGTATTTTCTGTTACATCTATCTTCAAACAGCCAGAAATGAGAGCAGCTGATTAAAAATGAGTTTTAGGGATAAGAGGGGTAAGTAAAGAGTCAGTGGGTAAGTAAAGAGTAGCACAAATGTTTTCATCATTTTACTATTGAGGAAGTATACTGCTCAAAGTATGTGCTCAAAAATGTATTATTCATATATTTTACATATTTGGTTTGATAGTCTAAAATTATTTTTTTATGTGTTGGTGATTTGCCAAGGTATAAATACATGTCAACTAGTTAGGTTTGTTGGGGTTGGTCTTACATGGTTACCATAAAATACAACTACTTGGAGAGGGACATCTTCTAATCTAGAAGCCCTATTTTATGGTGTTTTATCATAGATGGATCTTTATCATTTTATTTGAAAGTAAACATCCTGCAATGTGGGTAGATTATTATTATTTTTTATTATTATTTGTTTTAGCTATGTTTTAGCTTTTTAGCTATGAGAAGAACACTAAATCGAGCATTTCTTAGAGTTTATACTACCATCTAGTGGCTTAAATGTCACATTGCCAAATATTAACGGAGTGAAAATGGCCATGCCTGCTACGTAGGTCCCTCCATGTAGCCGAGAATAGCTCATTGTGTACCTATGAAGCAAGTTGTCTCTCTATCTCACCTTATTGTACATGGTTTATATGTTCATATCAAATATGATAAATATTATTTTTTTATGTCTAGCAATTGCTTTTTGGTCTAAACGATTTCTTATGGCACCTTAAAGAAAAAAAGGCCTAATTTACCCCATACTCCCCTATATCCTATTTATTGTTTTAAACCTTTAAACAACCCCAAAAATCTCAGGGCGAGCATAACGCAAACATTTTATCAACAATATCAAATCAACAGAAGAAAAAGTCTAAGTGTGGCCATTACTTATCTTAAAGACAGGACAGCCTCTTTACCCAGATTATAGCATTTCTTGTAAAATTGTGTTTTTGTTCAAGCCTGTTTTAGCCACAAGCTAAACAGCTGTTGCTGTTTTTCTGTTAAGTTTGCTAGCTAGCCTCCCATTCACTCCCTGTCCTCTTCTCCAGGGTGAATCTCCCTCCTTTTTCACATTGATTCCAATTATCTGTAATGATAATTACTCTAACCATATGCAGATCTAATTGATGTCTTGCGAATGTGTAAATGCATGTATGCCTTTTTTATGCATATTGCTAATAAAGTCGTACTCCTTGTTAATTTGAATTGTCAGGGAAATGCATGCAAATCGATTATTAATTGTGTCATACATATTGCAAACAGCACACATATTTAGCATAGAAGCATTGAAAACCTAATCCACCTATGACATACTCTGACATGTATGACATTTCCATGGCGTGACCCACTCTAATCATATTTGTCCTGAATATAACATGTGAAGACAAATAATGCACACACACACACATCAATGGCAGGCACACACATATCTTTTTGTTTTGCAAAATCCTCATTCTAGACAAACAATGGGTTTGCGATTATAAAGAATATCCCCACTAACTGACATGATCATGATACATTTTGTGACTGCATTTTCACATTCCTCCACTAGAGGGGACAGGCGCATTGAGATAATGGTGCTTGTTTCATTGTAACTCTCCAGATGGGACACATTTGGCCCTACAAATCAGCTGCAGAAAATGTAGACAGAGAAGAACATAGATACAGACAAACAGAAAAACACACTGTTAGTTCAAATGAAAGACAAAAAGGAAATAATTTTTTCTCTAATAAGGCTATAGCTAGATGATGGATCAAACTGTGACTGTTTGCTATATTTTCCACATCTGTCCTATTTTGTATTTTCACTTTTGAGTTTTGCTGACTTTGTAACACCTTATTTGTAGGCCTTCTTTGTTGATTACAAGTATCCAAAAACATTAATAGTTATTTTGAATTAATTCTATTGCATTTGGGGTGCGTGGATGCTAAATAATTGTTTCTCTAAATGTAAGTTTGCAGATTGAATCCCCGGGAAACTTCCCAGGCCTCACCAGCAATGTGAATGAGTAACGACCTCACCACCTTTGAACCAGGTTAGAAGCATTTAACCTCCACCTGCTCCACTAGGGATGCTTAGTACAGAAACACAGGGCAGCTCAGATAAATGAAGTCTGTGAAGTCAGCTTGTGAGGTCGCAAATCCACTCAACCTTCCATGTGTAAATAATTAAGCAATACTTTAAATACCTTCAGAGGCTCTGTGGAATATATCGCACCATTCCAGCTGCAGCTGTATGCTGTATACGTAAGCAGGACTGATGCTTTCAGTGTAACTGTAGACTTGGCATTGAGCTCATCATGCGCTATTGATTCATACAGGACTGACATTTTGGCTTGCAGCTCTAACTATCCCCACTCTGTACCAGCTGTGGCCTACCTCCGAGTCCATCATTCCAGGTAACTAACACTGTATTCTCCGCCTGTCCCCTCCTTCCTCCTCCCCACCTCCAGTTCGTCCACCCGCTTTTTTGGGCCACAACAATCCAGAAAGTGGACCTAAGTGATTTTCGGTAACGCCGTGCATGACTAATGGCAGAAACATGTTAAAATCATTGCAGAAATGTCCTTGGGAAGACAAATGAATTTTCGGCAGAATAATTAACTTAATTAACAAATTTGCATGCATATTCATTAGGGCCATTGAAGTCTCTCCAGCTCTCCTTGATGAACGTTGTGTAATAACCATCTCATTTACATTCTGCCATCCACCACCATTGCCATCCATTTGTGTGGATTACAGGCGCATTGTGTTTGTGTGTGTGCGTGTGTGTTATGTGTGTGTGTTTTGAGTTCGAGTTTGTGTGTAGGGGCTCATATGTGTACACATTTTTTCCTTTCTGGTAACATGTTACAGAAAATGCTTGATGAATTGATTTGACATGCAGGTTTACACTGGAGCTGGGTGTCTTGGGGGGGGGGGGGGGGGGCGCCCCCGCGCGGCCCGGGGGCCCCGGGGTGCTTGTGGAGAATTGGGCATGACAGTGGCGATCGCTGGCGCTGACATCCAACATTTACAGTGCTCTTGGCACCCTAATGGATGGGGTGTTTTCACAGGGCCTGTCGTCGTCCCCTCCGGGCTCCGCGGGGCGTCCGTCTTTGATGAGGTCACACAAGGTCGGGCGGTGTTGATGAGGTCAGAGCGGGTCGTCCAGCTTTGATGAGGTCAGCTGAAGTGGTGGTTGTGCTTGTGGGTGCGGGCCCGGGCCGTGATGGAGTAGGGGCGCCAACGGCATCGATTAGAGTCTCTTACCACACGTATTCAGAATACATCTGACTATAAGAGGGCTGACCAGAGCCCGGTGAAGTATTGACATTTGGTAAAAACGTTCATACACAAATATCTGAATCTCCTACATTGAGTAGATTTATAAATGGAAGTTCCGGAATTATTTTACACTGTTAAACACTATTTCTGTGTAATTCACTTGGATTTGTATCTTTGTATTGTACTTCTAAGAAAACCAGGCATCGTCTATGTTGTCTAGGGACAATGTGTGAACATTACTAATCTAATCACGGTCCAGTTTCTTGACAGATAAAGCTAATCTTTATTAAATATGAATATACTGCCCCTCTCCCACCACGCCTCCCGGAGGCGACACTGGTTTCTACTGCTCATGTCAAGGCAAAGTCAATAAATAAACGTCAATATTAAAAGGTATACCGCTACTTTAGCTACCGCTGCATGCTAGCAGCCGTAGCAGTCGGCCTGGCTGCCTGACATTGGGCTCCCGTGCGCCTCTAGCTGGATCAACTGTGATTGGCCGACGGCAGCGTGACTCGCACATCACCATAGAAACGCAGGCTTGAAATATTACTGACATGAATTCACAGCCGTACGCCTACATAGAGGCTTCTGTGTGGAGCTTCTAATGTGGGATTGGCAGAGGGGTGATTTTATCTGTGTGTGTGTGTGGGTGTGGGTGTATTCATGTGTGTGAAATGTCATGAAAAAGGGTGGGGTGGGGGCGGGGGGGGGGGTCAACAGTGCAGAAAGGATTTTAGTAAATGACATTTGTGAAATGTGATTGTGATTATGTTTATGTTTATGTGTGTGTGTGTGTGTGTGTGTTGCGTGGTTATGTTAATGCTATGGCCAGAGTCGAGCCACTCAGCTAATGGGGCCGCTGGCTTGGCCCTCCGAATCCATCAGGCGTCATTACAGCTCCCTCTCCGCAGCATGGTGCCTCCTCTTCCCTCCTCTCCGCCCCTCCTCTCCGCCCTCCTCTCCGCCCCTCTTCCCTCCTCTCCGCCCCTCCCCCCTCCTCTCCGCCCCGCCTGCCCCTCTACTGTAAGTGGCATGTCGCTGCCGGACATACATCACGCCCCCCCCGGGGAGAGGGGACATGGCATCTGGCCGCTCTCACCCAGATTGCCTTGGCACCAGCGCTGACTCAGCCGCCAGGGGAGGCATTGCGGACGGGGGCGTGGGTGGGTTTGGGTGCGGGACTGGAGGGGCGCAGCTAACAGTTGGCACGTACCGGGGGGGAACTCCACAAATCATCACATCACGTTTTTGTTGTGTTTACAATAATGATAGAACCTCCCCTGGTGGTTTCCTCCCTCCTGTGTGTGTGTGTGTGTGTGTGTAGTGTGTGTAGTGTAGTTAAGGGGTGGAGCACACCCAAATACAACAGGCAATTTGGTGTGCGGTCTGGAGACCAGTCTGCCCTCCTCCCTTTTCCCTATCCTTTCTCATCCTCGCTGGTGGGCAGGTAGCAGAGGCATCTTAAGCCTGGTGCTTTCATTACACTGTTTGTTCTCCTCCCTGGGGGCTGTGGGTCATTAGCGTTATTGATGGGCACTCAATGCAGTCCTGTGGAGAGAACAGGAGAGCTACGCACATGGCTTCAATATGACAGGTATAATCAGCACAGGTGTGGTGGTCGAACCACTTGGAGCTTGAATCTTCTGCTACTTGGTCGAAGGTGTAGATTAGAAACTAGCTAAAGGGGTCATATTTCAGCGTCTGCGCTCCTGTTAAGGTTTCAGGTACTATATAGCAGCTGGCAAAGCGGATGTATTTATTCTGAGTTGTACACATGTTATGTTATGTGTTCTTAACCCGTGTTGAACTGGGAGTCTAGTTCAGAGGGTCTTCATTTGTCAGTCATGTTGTGGCCATCTCTACTACTCCATATCGTGCGCCACCAAGTGGAGGAAACATGTATGTGCACTTACATACTGTAGATGCTAAACCTAGCTTCTCCATCTTGATCATAAATCTGTAAAAACTGTAAAAAAACAAAAAAAAAATATAGATTACTTCAGACTTGCTGTTATGCATGCTGTTATATCTTACCAGGATCAAAACTATAAACCAACAGAAAAGACTTTAGGGTGTCTTCTTTAAACCACACAGATTGTTTACAATCTAGAGTGTGGGAGAGTTACTTGATAGCCATCTTTTTGCAGCCTCGACTTTTAACATTTATTTTTCCAGGCAACAGCTAAACAAATGGCGCAAGACCCGTTGAAATGGCTACCCCTTGCTCTTTCATCAGAGCCGACAGCTTTGTCAGTTGGAGTTCAAATCCCAACGGCCTTCTGGGAGATTTGGCTTAACACAGAGAGAGATAGCGCTTCAGAGCTAGGGCTCTGAAGTGATAGAATCGCTGAGAGCGGCGTACACGTCTAATTACAGTGAAAAAGTACTCAAGATGTGATCTTACCTTGCAACGGGCTATTTCATCGCTCGTTTCCTGCCCTCCTCCCCGTCTCTCCCCCTCCCTCATCCCAGATAAAACAGACTGCTCCCTACATGCTTCTACCGAGTACCAAAAGTGCTTCGCACAAAGACCATCTTTGTTCACTGATGTAATGAAGAAAAAAAAAGCACAAGGTTTTAAAAAGGTAATTGTGAGACCCAACCCTACAGTAGCTTGACTGAGACCATCAAAACACCACAAACAATGTGCCACCAGGACACAGTCACTGTGCTCCAGGTATAAGAAGCCGTGCGTTTGGTTGTTTTCTATGTTTTATGCTGTGCTGTGTCGTATTCCCCTGAGCTGTACCGAGCTCAGCTGTAATGGTGCTGTGAGGCTTGAGAGAACTGGACGCAGGGTACAGGTATTGTATCTGCTTTCCCGAACGCGACACTGCACAGCATGAAGAATGCCAGGCCTTTTTCACCGCACCTTTTGAACATTTCTCTAGGGGAGGAACAGCAGAGCGGTCTCCGCGTAGAACTCTGCCCAGGTTCACACCTCTAAGTAGCGCTGCTCTCCGCTTGGCTGGTGCTCCGTACGGACAGCGTCTGCGGCCACCCTGCACCGGGAGGATGAATGGCCTCTCCGGGCCGGGCTTACTGGAAACAGGTGTGTGTCATCACGGGATGAAGGCCCGGCCGATAAACATTATTGGAGAACATCTGCTGCCTGTCACAACACAGGGCGAGCGGGAGCGCCCGACACCCCCCACCCCCACCCCCCATCCATCATCCGCGGCCCAGGGAGGTGGGGGTGGATGCGCCCGTCCTCCGTCCGGCGAGCCCGATCGGCCATCACTCACCCTGGGGGTGACCGGCGTAGCCGCGCCTTTGGTCCAGGCACCTGCCAGCCGCCTTTGGTCAGTAGTGTGTGTGCGTGTGTGTGTGTGCTGGCTACAGTGCTGGCAGGTACAGTCAAAATGGTACTGCTTCTTTAACATCTCCTGACGGTCGGTGGAAAG